>PISX010022910.1:0-30784 GCA_004024625.1 Mellivora capensis
GAGGAGAGCAGAGCCACTAGGTCAGAATTGGGTAAACTAATTAGTGTTTCACGGGAATAAGGAAAATCCCTTTCATAAGCAGTGGAGGAAGGGAGTTGCAGTATTTCCCCAGAGGTCACCAATAAAAAGAAAACACCCTTTGGGTGTCACTGCCAATCACAGCACCATGGTGTTCATTCAGGACCCCCACAGCCACCAGATATTCATTCATCCAGGAACAACTTCCCTCTCTGGCGAGGGAGAGGCTTTCTCATGTGGAACCTCAAGCCTACCAGGACAGTCGTGTCATCATGCCATTTAGACTGCAAGTCCTCTCTTGATCATGCCCTGGCATGTGCCATTCTGGAAGGGAAGGTGGAATGTCACCAAAGAGAACAATACCTAACCACACCCCATCTTTTCCATTCAGCATATCGCTTACTTAAATAGTAACCAAAACGGAGAAAGGAAGACTTCTAGAATTGTCCCAGATCTGGACGTTCCAAGATAGCGAAGCAAGCTTAAAAAATATGTCAATAAATAAGCAAACAAGATGTGATTTCACACATACCAGACTGTCAAAGACAAAACCAGGAATATGAGAAAGTGGAAACACACACACATGACCGGTACGAAGAGAACTGGTACAACCCCCTTTGGAGGCAGTTTTGCAAAATCTAATAAAGTTCAGGATCTGTATATTTAACAACCCAGCAATTCTACTTTAGTTCTCTGCCCCAGAGAAATTCCCCTATGTGCCCACAAAGAGGGAGGTGCATAGATGTTTACTAAAGCATTGCCTGTTATAGCAAACAACAAGTCAAACAAAAAGATCTAAGATCTAGCAAAAGGGAAATGGATAGGTTAGGATATATTCACATAATGAAATTAATGGCAATTAAAATGAAGCAACCAGAGCTACTTGTGTAAAATGGTTAAACTTGAAACACCATGTTGAATGGGTGTTAAAACAAGTTGAAGTTATTGGTAATTGCATGAATTTTTTTCAAAAAAATGTTTTAAAGACCTATTTATTTATTTGAGAGAGAGGAAGTGAGCATGAACAGGAGGGGCAGCAGGAGAGGGAGATAGACTCCCAAGGAGACTCCCTGCTGAGGGCAGAGCTGGACACAAGCTTGATCCCACAACCCTGAGATCACCACCTAGGCCGGAACCGAGCGTTGGATGCTTAACCAACTGCACCATCCAGGAACGCCTGGTAATTGTATGAATTTTTAAAAATTCAGACAGTCCTCCTGTATTAAAACTCTAAGAGGGCGCCTGGATGGCTCAGTGGGTTAAGCCTCTGCCTTCGGCTCAGGTCATGGCCTCTGGGTCCTGGGATGTGGCCCCGCTTCAGGCTCTCTGCTCAGTGGGGAGCCTGCTTCCTCCTCTCTCTGTGCCTGACTCTCTGCCTACTTGTGATCTCTGTCAAATAAATAAATAAAGTCTTTAAAAAAAAACTCTAAGAAAGATCATTTAAACGGCATTGACTGGCTCTGGGAGGGAAGTGAGGAATAGTAGCTACAGAAACATACAACACTGTGTCTGTTTAAAATGCTGAATCAAATATGCCAAAACTGTGAAAATCTTTTTGCTGGGTATCCTTAAGAAACCTTTTCATAAATTGGGTTTTGGAGCATTCAGGGTTCTGTCAGTGATAATTTATTAGTTCAGTTCAGCAGTGGAAGGACTGGGGGGCAGCTGCAGGGGTCACCAATTCTTACTCGTTGGAAACTCTGGTTGCTAACAAAAATAAAGGTGACACCATCTGGATTACTAAAGGAACAAAACAACTCTTCAGAATTACAATGTTCACATGTTATTGAGAATTTTTTATTTTTCCCAAAGAATTACAACCTCAAGTTCTACCAAAGTATTCTTATGTTTGTCTTTAAAAAAAAACAACAACGATTCTCTAGTAACGTGAGAATGCATCGCCTATGTTATCTGAACCCTTATTAACAACAGTATTTCTGGGGCGCCTGGGTGGCTCAGCTGGTAAAGTGTCTTCCTTCCGCTCAGGTCATGATCTCAGGGTCCTCAGATCGAGCCCCACATCGAGCCCTGCAGCGGGTTCCCTGCTCAGCGGGGAGCCTGCTTCTCCCTCTCCTGCTCCCCCTGCTTGTGCTGTTTCTCTGTCAAATAAGTGAATAAAATCTAAAAAAAAAAAAAAAACAACACACCAAGAACAGTATTTCTGTATTAGTCATTAGAAGGGACACAGAATTGGACAGAAACGTGTGTCACAGTCTCGGGGGTGGGGGTGGGGGGGAACACTAGAGAAAACAAATCTGGATTAGTTAGGAATCTGTTTAAACTGGTGTTTAAAGAATATTATGTAATGACATTGGTGAACATGAGAAAGCTCTTATTATCACAGACGGTAAGAAAATCCCTCTCTTCTTCCCCCAAACAACCCTGAAATTGTAATACTGAGTTTCAAAACTGTTAAAATAAAATTGGAATGTGTGGCAATGATGGGAAATAAGGAACATCTATAGTTACCATTTATTTTTTCCAAACATACCACTAGCAAGAGTGGCTTTTCTAATAACAAGAAATTTCTATTCTTATCCAATGGGATAATATATAAAAATATTCCCTGCTAGTTCTATATTCCTTTTTAAAAAAGATTTTATTTACATTTGAGAGAGAGACAGGGAGAGTGTGTGCCAGTATGAGTGCGGGGAAGGGCAGAGGGACAAGGAGACTCCTCCCTGAGCAGGGAGCCCGAGGGGATGCAGAGCTCTATCCCAGGACCCTGAGATCCTGACCTGAGCTGAAGGCAGATGCTTAAGGACTGAGCCACCCAGGCGCCCCTAGTTCTATAATTTTTTTATTTGAAATTTGGCAGAGTGCCTATACTGATCTCATTTTGAGGATGGTCTGCAATCATTATACTGACCAACTCAAGATAAATGGAAAAAGTCAGCCATGAAGCATTTTCTATTTGTAGCTCCTGCCTTCTCTTCCTCTCTGTCTTCAGAATACTCCCCCAGCCCAGCAACAGGGCACACTACAGTGCTGGCTGGGTGCACCATCATACTCCTCTAAATATGGGTTCACAAGTGAGGGTAAAGAAGGGTAAAAGACTGGCTCTTCCTGGCAGACAGAAGACCAATCAAATTCATCCCGAAGAGAGGTGGCCATGAGCCTCGCTGTCCAGAGAACCGAAGGATTAAGAAAAACAACAACGGAAGAACTTAGATGAGCATATGAAAATACAATACTTGAAAGTGCCACGACTAGTTTTCTTTCCTTGAAACAGCCAGTCCCCAGTGAGAATTCCCACTGTTCTATTGTATAATAAAAACAGAAAGACTCATTACTGCTTAATCCTGTAACAAGCACACTACTACTTGGGAGTTAACACACTTAACCGTTTCAGGGTCAAAACGGCCACTTGGAAGTGTGACCCAGAAAGGTTCTTAACTTCATAATGCACTAATGCTCCAAGGTGTTTGTGCACAAGAAGTATCTTGGTTAAAGAATGATGGGGGCGCCTGGGGGCTGAGTCATTAAGCATCTGGCTTTGGCTCAGGTCATGATCCCCGGGTCCTGGGATCGAGCCCCACACCCAGCTCCCTGCTCAGCGGGAAGCCTGCTTCTCCCTTTCTCCCCCTGCTTATGTTCCCTCTCTCGTGCTCTCTCTCTGTCAATTAAATAAATAAATTAAATCTAGAAAAAAAGAAAGAGAGAGAAATGGAAGGGAAGGGAAGGGAAAGGAAAGGATCATCACATTTTTAACTCACTGGTCCATATTCTGATTTTTAAAACCAGGTAAATGTCCTATGCACCTCATTATAATTCTAAACTTCGGCATGCAAAATTGAAAGCTTTGTTGAAATGGACTTCCCTTTCAGTTTCCTGGTTTGTAACATGGTATTTCTTCTCTGTACAGCACTGGAGCAGAAAATACCACAGTTTGCCCCGCACACCTGTTCCACTGATACAGAGATGGCCAGTGACCAGCTTTCTGTTACTCACTCAATTATTTGACGGTACTTGTTTGAGCACCTCCTATGTGGCCTGCCAGCAACACGTGCTGGGAATCGTGCAGGCAACAGAATCCCAGACAGTGCAATCATAAGCTAGATGCTTTGGAGGGAGGTGCAAGTGGCCTGGGGAAAGGGACACAGAGTGCCGAACTGTGGAGAGGGTGTACACAGGCTGAACAGCAATGCAGAGACCTGAGAAGAACAAGGCATGAGTTCAGTGGACCCAGCAGCAGTGGGGCGAGCGCTCCCGACAAATGCCCTGAGGTGAGAGCGTGCATGAGGCAGCTGAGGACCAGCAAGACACCAGGGGGCTGAGATGGGATGGGAGAGTCAGGGGGAGTCAAGTCAGCTGGAAGCAGGTGCCAGCCGCACAAAGCCATCCAGGTCACTGTAAGAAAAGACGGGAAGGTGTTATGGCGTTGTAAGGAGAGAGTGGCCATGAACTAGCCTGTTCAGAAAGACTCAGTCTACAAGGCAAGGCGGAAGAGGAACTTTACAGGGAAGAAACCTGGCAGACGGCATCTGAGCTGTGTCTTCACTTGAGAAAACGACCGACAAACCCAAATTGAGGATCTTATTACAGAATACCCAAGCAGTCCTCAAAACAGTGATGGAAGGGAAAAACAAGAAACTGTCACAGATCAGAGGAAACCAGGAGACGTGTTACCTAAATGCAGTGTGGGATCCCGCACGCGATCATGAGACAGAACGGTCATTCGTGGGAAAACACAGGAAATCCAAATACGGTCCCTAGCGGAGTTAACAGGATTGTGCCAATGTCCATTTCTTCCTTTCGACAGAAGTGCTGCCATCATGTACGATGTGGACAGTAGAGGAAGCTGGGCAAACCATGTGTGGGAACTGTCTGTCGCGTCTTTGCAATTTTTCATGAGTCCAAAACCACTCTAAACTAAAAAAGCGTTTTTTGGGGAAAAGAAAGATAATCTGTCCATTTCCGAGAGACACACGTGCCAGCAAGAGGAGGAGTTGGATGTCAGCCATGAAAGCGACTTAGCCCCAGGTGCGAGAGGTCGGGGTGATGAGAAGTAGGATGGTCTGGGGCCCGTTTGGGAGCAAGAACCCACGGAATGTGCTGTCAGGTGGGATGTCAGCAGTGAGGGGGACGAGTCAGGGATGGCTCAGAGTCTGGGGGTCTGGGAAACAGGCAGCTCGGAGGTGGCAGGGAGTGAGATGGGCTAGACGGGGTGAGCAGCAGGTTCCCAGGAGAAATCAAGACTTCACTCCCGGCACGGGCAGTCTGAGACGCCGGTTCGCTGTGCAGCGGACAGGCAAAGCTGATATCCTGGAGAGAATGAGGCTAGAGCTGGGGGAGAGGTCAGGGTCTGAGGCCCAACGGTGCAGGAGCAGCCACAGGGCATATGTCCCACAAAAGCGGGCCGCGGCTTCTAGAGCACAGTGGGTGGGTGTGGAGGAGGGAGGCATGGAGGGAAGGAGCAAAGGGCGGGGAAGGAGCAGGTCAGCAAGCAGTCCTGCCATCACCGCGGACACTCCGGTACCATAACCAAGCGCCGCGCAGGTGGCGGTGGAGGCTGAAGAGCCCAGGCTCCTGAGGGTGGGGACCCCGATGTGTCTGCGCGGCACGGACGGCGTGCACTCGCGGACACGCATGCGATCCCCGCCGCAGACTGGCTGTCCTTAACTCAGACCCTCTCCAAGCTCCCCGGGGACTTGTGGGGTTTCTGCGTCGTGAGCCGCATCCACGCATTTACAGTGACCCGCCGGGGAAACCGCAGGGAGCCGCGGGCGGTTCTCCTCCGCCAAAGCGCTGAGTCTGGATATCGTTACCACGGAAAGGAGGACAGAGGTTAGGCGCTCAGTAAAGACTCTACTGACACAAAAACACCACCAAGTCAGTAAGACGCATGTACTCCCGAAGGCCAAGTTCACAGGGATGCAGTACAGGGAGTGAGAGCTTTCTGCCGCTTCGCCTTGGAGCCTCAGCGTGAGGTTCTTGGGTCCCGCGGAGCGCGCGCTGGGTCAGAGGGGAGGAGGCTGCGAAGGCCCGGGCCGCAGCCCCGGGGTTCTCCTGACCCGAGCGCGCGGCTCAACCTGAATCGGACAGGACACGACCCTCCACGCTGCCTTCAGCGGATCTTTGCAGGCCGTTGTTCCCTCACACGGAAACCCACGGGCGCGTCACCCCGCTCGGACGGCCGCTGGGTCGTCAGCCTCGGTACCGGTCACGCGGTCCCTCCCAAAGCTACGGCGCGGCCTTGCACGTCTCGGGCTTGAGGCGACGCGCAGTGTGGCGGGACCCCATCATCCACGACTCAGGGGGACCCCGCGCGACTCCTCCCGGTCGTTACCACTCCCGGCGACACGGCGGCAGGTACGAGGCACAGGGAGGCTCCCGCTCAAAGGGAAGGCGCGGACAGGGATCCGGGTACGGCTGCCGGCAAATAAGACGCACGTCCGGACTCGGTAAGGACAGACTTTTGGAAAGGACTTTTGCCATGGAGGACAGAGACTGTTGCAGTATGGGGCGAACGACGATGTAGGGGACGAAGGAAAAGGCTCGGACTCTAAGGACTGCAAGCGTTTCCAAAGGGGCAGAAGGGGTTTTCCTGTACCAAGAGGAGTGGAGAGGCTAGAGGAACCGGGTGTGGGAAGCGAGGTGAGAGGGTGGCTTGATGGGACCGTAGATCGGAAAACCGTTTACTCTGAGGCCGGCCTGTCCTCAGGAGGGGCTGTGATGGCTCTGCCGAGGGCGGGCCAACGTGCAGGGCCCGGGGAAAGGAGCGAAGCTGGACCAAAGTTCGGGGAGTAAGTGTGGGAGTCCGTCCTGGCAGCTGAACGAACGCCACGTTCATCACTGCTAAGTACCTACACGGAGCAAGTCATGGCCTTGGACACCTTAAGCTTGTGCAGTGTCACACGTCAGTTAGCTCTCAATGACCCTGGGTACACACAGCGCAGCCTGCGTAGCTCGTAACCGAGGGACAGTATTTCTCACGTCCGGGAGGCTGCGAGTCCCAGGTCAAGCCGCCTTCCCGGTACCGTGGGAGACCGCCTCCCGGTTCACAGACGGTGACTTCTCGTGGGGTCCTCACGTGGCAGAGTGGGCAGCGGAGCCCTTTGGGGTGTCTTCCGTAAGAGCACTAACCCCACTCACGAGGGCTCTAGTCTCAGCGCCCAATCACCTCCCAAAGGCCCCACCTCCTAATACCAGGATCTTGGGGGTGAAGACTCAACATATGAATTTGGGGAGGACGCAAACTTCCGGGCCACAGCGGTAAGCATTCTGTTCCCGTGGATGAGTGAGGACAAGCAGTTCCGCCAATCATCTGTGAGGCGAAGAATGGGAATTTGGAGAGTGTGAGTCCTGCCCGCGCCCTGCTAAACAGAGCGTGGAAGGGGTGTCTGTGGGATGGGGGCTTTGCAGACAGCTGTTTTCCAGAACGCCAAGGGCAGTGGCATGTCTTAATCACAGGGCTTGGGTAAAGTTTACACTGACAGGACCAACCAAAGAAAATTCCAAAGTCTGTAATCACAAGACGAGACGGAGCCTTGAGAGGTTACACTGGGGATCTAAGCAACCAGGAAAGCTTGTCCAAACTCACCCCAGAAAAGCATGCCGTCTTGCAACTTCTTAACATCCCAATGATTGCTGTTTCTCCATGTCCCGAGAGGAAGAAATCCTGCAGCTGGAAACTGCAGTAATTGCTGAAGTAAGTGCAAGGACGGCAACGGCGCCCTGCCCTGTAGGGCTTCCCAGACGGTGGAATGTGCGGGAACACCAGACGCTGGACCCGCGCCAAGCCTCACGACCTTTCCTCCAAGATGGGATTGCAGGGGAACGACCACAGAGATGACACCCGTCCCTCACCCTGCCCCCACTGCAGACTCATCAGGAAAACGTTTTATAGTTCCCCATTAACAGCTCAGTGCTTCTGGGAAGGACCTCAAGTTAGGAGCTGATCCGAAACTCGAGGGACTCAGGGAGCACCGTGGTTAGAGAGAATAGGAAGGCAGACGGGAGAAGCTGCTGCTCTGTGGCTCCCCCCAAGAGATAGGCCTAAAACGGTGCAGAAGCCCATCTGATTGCTGACTTCATTCATTCTCAGGATGACTGCACAGAGGAATCTGGATTTTGACTGGGTTTCTGAGAAGGACCTTCCCGTTTCCACAGACCACGTGCCTTGCTTCACTCTTGGCCTTGGCTGAAGCTGCTCCTTTACCCTCTTCTCTGGGTATGAATGCAGTTTTCAAGCTCAGTGGAACCCAAACTGGAGAGTTTCCATATTACAATAGTTTATTTTACAAAAAGACCGCTTCTATATGACCAAGACGTGCATTTCCACTGCAAGAAAATCCTCAGAAATAAAAAACGACACTGACAATTAATAATCATCAGGATTATTAAATTTTTAAATGTAATTAATTTAAATTTAATTAATATTTAAATCATTATTAAAAAATAACAGCATGTGTGTAGAAAACAGCACGATTTACAAATTATGTTGCTCACTGTGAATGCAGAAATGAAATCACCCCCGCCCAAATCCTGAAATAGGGTTGTAATTCCCAATACGACTTTGCTCTTTATACAGTGTTTGAATTATATGTGATTTTATTTAGTGATACAATGAATCTATCCCAAAGCCAGCAAACGACCATATTATCTTTGTTATTAAAAGCTCCCGTGTATCTGAGAATTGACCCTGATAAATAAGAATTAGAAAAATCAAGGAGAAACTTAGCCTCTGATTCTAAAGGAAGTCTAACCACACCAAATGTCACTGGCAATGAAATCTCTAACCACCTAGTGAAAGACATGACCTAAAGCATTCTAATTTGGATTAAAAGTGCTTAATTAAAAGCCAGTTTGATTTTACAGCCTGTGCCACATGTGTCCAAAAATAGAATTCAATGAAGTCTGTCGTAAGTAAAGCAGTTTAAGTTTCATTTGGATCCATTTAAATTATAAAGCTGCCAGATAAAGTACATAAAATTTCTGGTAGAATGCATGGAATCTACATGTATTTTTGAATAGAACCGAGGTTGCAAATCCACACGTCCACCGCTCCTCTGACACTAGGGGTGTGGGTGGGCTGGGAGGACACGAGCAATGTTTTCCAATTTTTAGCAAAGAAACAGAAAAAGTCATAAAGAAAAGGGTGATGAACAGGTGTTCCCAGCAATTAAGCTTCATGAATTATATCCGGTCAATCAGATGCCAGGGGAGCCAGTTTTATGCCCACCTGCAACAAAGAGACCCCAGGAAGATGATGGGACAGGTGGTCTGAAGACACCACCGCCTAAGAATGACTTACAGGAGGCTCCCGCAGCTGACCAGCACAGGCGGGTAGCCCAGACCCGGAGCTACTGAGCATTGCCTGTGTTAGTGATGCACAGTGTGTCAGAACTAGAGGCTGGGAGAGGTACAAGTTTTAGTGTAGAGAAAACACTATCAGACTGTTTTTTGTATAAAGGTTTAGTCAGGTTTTTTTAAAAACAGAAAACATTAGATTTTAATGCAGATTATCCATTTAGGGGATGCAGGCCCTTTCGATGAATAACACTGTACCTAGTTAACTGTCCATTAACCTCAAGCAGATTATCTACAATTTGATCGGATAGATTTGTTGAATATCGCAAGGCTCCATGCTAATAGCTATAGATGAACGAATAAAATAGCATTCCTGCTGTCTGAGGACTTACAGTCTAATGCAGAGAAAAATACATAAGCAGCCAATTAAAAGGAGACAGGGAAAGTGCTACACATAGAAGAATAAGGACACAAATCTGGTTTTGCCAGAGGCTGAGGAAGGTCTCAGACAGACAAAAGTGACATGTAAGCTGTGCATGTAGACTTCTGGGTTTAAAAAAAAACAAAAGTGGGGATGGATACTCCAGGCGGACAGAGCAGTATAATTAAGGGACAAGGGTATGAAAGTCAGGAGGACCATGGAGCCATGAGGAATCCAATGGTGGCAGGGCACAGAGCACATGGAGAAGGTCATGGAGGGACTGGAAAGGCAAGGCTGGTCTTTACCTTGACAAGGAATTCAAGACCCACCTGAAGTCCACACCCGGTGGAGTGGTCTGCCTAGATCTATGTTTGGAGATCCGTAGCTCCGTGGGGAGGATGGATTAGAATGGGGGGATGATAAAGGTCTAGGCAGGAACGGTGCATACAGTACAAAGAGGGAAGATCTGAGAGGTTTGAGATCCAAGTGAACATATCTGATGACCAAATGGAAGTGTGAGGTCAGGAAAGGAGGAGTAAACAACTCTGCAGCTCCTGCTGAGGCAACTAGAGGTTGTCCTCACCGACAGAGCTGGGGAATGCTGGAGGACAAGCGTGTAACGGGGGTCTGATGGCAACAGGGTATATTAGCTTTGAACACACTGATTTTGAGTGGGACACAGGACATCCAAGTGGACTTATATGTCCAGAAGGCAGTTAGTAAAGGACTCAGAAGAGGAGTGGAGATGGAAAAGCAGACGCGAACACCATCATCCCATGCATCCGGCAATGACCCAGCACTCCTTTACCACATATCCCCTGGAAGAACTCACTACAAAGCTGTTCCTACCCACTCAATCACAGCTGATCTCACCACTTGCTACTGCTGACTTTCCACAAAATCCTAAAGACTAAATATAGGTCAAGGTAACAATACAGTGCCATTTTATTTAACTGAAGCATTAAATGTTACTGAGTGTGTATTAATTCACCTGATGTCAAATCATCAATTCACCCAGAGGCTATATATTTAGGTAAATATTCTTTTACTTCTTTTCTTTAAAAAATGCAGGTATTGCTTTGATTCCCACATTTAGAAAACATATAAACTACTGGTTTGCGGACTCATGACGCTAGCAATGCAACAGGGCAACAGGGCTTAGGGGCAGGGGACGTTAGGAGAGAGCCACGCACCGGAGCAGCCGCGTAGCTCTATCTATGGCAGCGAACCAGCAGAAAAGTGGATTCCCTGGTGAACACGACGATCATAATGAAGCATAAAATTGAGCCTCCCACTCCTTTTCGTAACATGAAAGGCACCTCTAAGTTTGTGTCTCACTTCTTCTATTACTTCGTGTGTCTCAAATTCACATAATGAAACAAAATATGCTTACTGGGTTTTTCCCAAGCTAAGATTTAAAGTATGCTTATTGAAAAAGGATAATCACACCAAGAAGAGAAGCCAACGTTCTCCTCTTTCCCTACCTCATTTTACTCCACTCCTTCACATGTACACACCCCTCCCTGGTAACAGTTTCGTATTTGTTATGCCATGCTTTTCTCAATGCATATATTGTGTCCAAACATAATTCTATCCTTTCAATAAAAGCAGCTTATAAAACGTACAGCAAAATGCATTTGAATTTTTATAAGACTGGAAATCTCATAAATTACTTCTGATCCTTGAGTTCTAAAAAATCAATTTTTAGGGGCACCTGGGGGGCTCACTTGGGGAAGGGTCTGCCTTCAGCTCAGGTCGTGATCCCAAGGTCCTGGGATCGCATCCCCCACCAGGCTTCCTGCCCAGTGGGGAGCCTGCTTTTCCCTCTCCCTCTGCTGCTCCCCCTGCTTGTTCTCTGTCCCTGCCAAATAAATAAAATCTTTAAATAAATAAATAAATAAATAAATAAATAAATAAATTTTTCGTTCAAGAACGAGGGAGAGCATCGTTACAGAGAAGCAGGGCAAGTAATATCAGTATTTGAATGGATACCACCGATATTTGTGCTCAGCATGAAAATGTCACTGATGTGCATTTCCAGATTTCAGTTCTGTCTTGAGCCACACAAGTACCCAGAGAATTTCTAACCACCGTACATACCCAGGTTCCCTAGATCATTCCAGAAGAGTACAGATAACCAAGTCCATTAATCGATGTTCAATTAACAGGTGAATTAAATTCTGTTTGGCGGTTGACTGATTAAAAAATTTCTGAACTGGATTAATTTGAATGTATTTAAATGTTTATACCTACCAGCTTCCAAATATCACTGAAATATTCTGAAGTTAAAATGACTGCCTGATTTTTCATACCCAAGGCAAAGTCTACACAGAATACTAATTGTTTCTTGTTGTTTAAGGTATTTGGATTTTTTTTAAGTTTTTTTATTTTTTATAAACATATAATGTATTTTTATCCCCAGGGGTACATGTCTGTGAATCGCCAGATTTACACACTTCACAGCACCAACCATAGCACATACTGGCATTTGGATTTTTTAAAATCCTGTTCTTGTACTTCAGCATTTTCTCCAAGAGTGAAGAAAGTGTACTCAAGCCGTATCTGGAAGGAAACAGGTCCTATTGATTTTATGTTGTACTCCCTTCATGCCCTGCATTCATACTCTTAGATATAATTGGCTTTAAAGTGTAAGTTTAGTAATATGAGCATCCTTATAATTTTTTTTTTGCTAAATTTCCCCAATACAATAAACTGAGGAGGAAAAAAACAACCTTGGAATTTCCTGGGGTTTTTTTGTTTGTTTGTTTTATTAAAGTTACAAAGGCTAGAACAGGAGCAATCTAGTAACTGGTCATCCTAACAGATCATTGAAAATGTGATGTTAGGACATCACAAGATTTTTGAAAAAAAAAAAAAAAAAAAAAAAAAAGAACTTGGTCTTTATGACTCACAGCTTTCTTTTAAATGGAAAGAATGAAATCCTATGAAAATTCATCTTTTCAAGATCCCATTCATTCAAGCATCCGTATCTGGCCAAAAATAACTCGGAAGCAGTGACCTTCCAGTCCCTTGGAGCTCTGAGCCACGTCTCAGAAACTCTTATGAATGTCTCTACTGCTGGTGCCTTGGAAGCGGAGCTGACCTCGGGCAGGACAGAGCCTTCTCGCAGGAGCACAGTGGAGGAGCTATGCCTGGAAGTGCCTGTCTTCCGTCACTACTGTGTTGATTAGCTGTGGCTGCATGACAATGTCCCCTATCTCAGCACCCTAAAGCAATGATGGGTCTCATGACTCTGGGGGTTGACTGGGTGCTTCTGCTGGTCTTGCCAGAAACTCACTAGTACAGCACTGAAAGAAAGTTCTAAGATGGCCTTACTCAAATGTCCCAAGCCCTACTGGAGATGCTACAGTGTTGGGGGTGGCTGGCTCCCCTCTCCATGTGGTTTATTATCCCTGGATTCCACAGAGAGGGTGATCTCAGAGTCCTGGGAGTGTGAGAGTAAAAGCTGCAAAGGCTCTAGAGGTTTTCCCTGGGAGGTTCATAATGTCCTATTCTGAGTGTCAAAAGGAAACCAACTCAGACTCCAAGGGGTACAGAAATGGACTCTTACCTCTTTTTTTTTTTTTTAAGATTTTATTTATTTGAGAGAGAGAGCACGAATAGGCGGGAGGAGGAATAGAGGGAGAAAGACAAACAGACTCCCCGCTCAGCAGGGAGCCCAATGTGGGGCTCCATCTCAGGACCCTGAGATCATGACCTAAGCCAAAGGGAGAGGCTTAACCTACTGAGCCACCCAGGTGCCCGTAGACTCTATTCTTAATGAAGTACTTGCCAAAAATCCAAAGCCATTTGTTTTCAAGATTTTACTTATTTATTTGACAGCGAGTGAGGGAGGGGGAGTGGGAGAGAGAGACAAGCAGGGGGAGTGGGAGAGAGAGAAACAGGATCCCCACTGAGCGGGGAGCCAGACGTGGGGCTCAATCCCAGGACCCTGGGATCATGACCTGAGCCAAAGGCAGACGCCTAATGACTAAGCCACCCAGGCACCCCTCCAAGGCCATTTTTAATCCACTTCAGGAAATTAAAAATCCCTCCCACCTCTGCCCAGCCCAGTCCCATCTGAGCCTGGACAAAAGCTGATGATGGACCAAGGGTTCTCACCACTTTCCAGAACTTAAATGATGACTTTAAAATGGGATTCTCTATGGTGCACTTTTCCCAGTGAAAAGGCAGAAGAACATATAATACAACGTAATGTGATGCAGCACACCACAATTGTAACAAACAAAGGACAAGTTTAAGAGGCATCTTTAGGGAGGCCTGGGTGGCTCAGTCGATTAAGCCGCTGCCTTCGGCTCAGGTCATGATCCCAGGGTCCTGGGATCTATCTAGTCCTGCAGCAGGCTCCCTGCTTCTCTCTCTGCCTCTGCCTGCCACTCTGCCTGCTTGTGTGCTCTCTCTGTCTCTCTCTCTCTGACAAATAAATAAACTCTTAAAAAAAAAAAAAAAGAGGCACTTTTAGTTGGAAAAGGAACCAAACAACAGATTTACATTTTTATAATTACCACTTGCAAAGGTCAGTGATTCCTTGCATGATATATGCCAGTTTTAAAAACAACTATTCAAGGGGTGCCTGGGTGGCTCAGTGGGTTAAAGCCTCTGCTTTCAGCTCAGGTCATGATCCCAGGGTCCTGGGATCGAGCCCCGCATCGGGCTCTCTGTTCAGCAGGGAGCCTGCTTCCTCCTCTCTCTCTGCCTACTTGTGATCTCTGTCAAATAAAAATAAAACCTTAAAAAAAAAAAACTATTCACAAGGGCAAAAGATAAGATCTTCAATAATTCCCTGTGTATCATTAATTGCCAATTAACAAGGAATAGGCTATAAACTGCTGGCCTGTATATTTCTACACTGATGAGCAGAGTTAAGAATGCCTCATTATAGTCTCCTCATGAATAAGTAAGAGTCAAATCACCTACCTCATAGGATTGGCTTAATAATTAGATATTTTAATGTGTGCAAACTTTACCAAACAGTGGAATGTAATAAGTAATCTACATTATTTAGCGAAATAAAAATTATATCTTTTCAGTAGTGGTGAATATTTTATTTAATTCCAGAAATCTGGAAAACAATCCTTACATTTCTGTAACAAACAATAAAAAATAAGTAAAATCTTTAAAAAAAAAAAAAAAAGGTGGGGGCCTAGATGGTTTAGCTGGTTAAGCGTCTCCTTTCAGCTCATGTCCTGATCCCAAGTTACTGGGATCGAGTCCTACATGGTATTGGGCTCCTTGCTCAGCAGGAAGCCTGCTTCTCTCTCTACCTGTCACTCCCCACCCCTGTGCTCACTCTGTCTCCTCTCTCTCAAATAAATAAATAAATAAATAAAATCTTTAAAAAAAAAAAAAAAAGGTCAATGCATGTAAGGTATAACACACACACAATTTGAGCCATCTCTACCAAAACTTTCAGAGTAAGCAGACAGAGCTTGCCTTTAGAGTCACTTAATTTAGTAAACATATACACGTGCTTTTCTTACATCAGGGACTGTTCTAGAACGTTTATAGACAGTAATTCATTGGGTCTTCATAACAAACTGATAAAGTGGGTGCTTTCATTATCTACATTTTTTTTTTTAAGATTTTATTTATTTATTTGACAGAGAGAGATCACAAGTAGGCAGAGAGACAGGCAGAGAGAGAAGCAGGCTCCCTGCTAAGCAGACATCCTGATGAGGGGCTTGATCCCAGGACCCTGGGACCATGACCTGAGCCGAAAGCCACCCAGGTGCCCCCATTATCTACATTTTAAAGATAAA
Organism: Mellivora capensis; assembly: GCA_004024625.1. Taxonomy (NCBI): domain Eukaryota; kingdom Metazoa; phylum Chordata; class Mammalia; order Carnivora; family Mustelidae; genus Mellivora; species Mellivora capensis. Next base: position 15,472 of record PISX010022910.1, read on the forward strand.
GAAACGCAGGCATGTAAGAGTTCCCACAAGCAAAGAGAAGAGCTGTGAGTCCAATGCAGACGGTTCTGCCTTTAGAATCCTTGCTCCTGTCCTCTAGCCTCCCTTTCCACAAGCTGGTTCAAAAATCCCTCATCCAAATCACTGCACAGCTATGAAGCTAGCAAGACATGCCCCTGTTAAAGTCTTCTGAGAATAATGCTTGAGAGAATGTTCTCTGGCTACATCAACACTGGCCGAAACACCAAGGGCTGAGGGATGGAAAACAACTGTAAACGACTGTGGGGCTTTGTCTGGAGGTTCAACTGCTCTATCGTAAAATACTATGTATCAGAAAGCCCGAGGGGTCGGGGCAGAGCTGGAGGACACTGAGGATCAGGATTATAACTTCAAATTCATCTGTCCTTACATTCTAAATCTGCCAAGAGGGACAATGGATTATGTGCTCACATAACTGTCCAATTCTTGCTTCTGAACCCAAGCTAGCTGGTGCCAAGAGGCGGCTCTCTGAGCACTGATTTCTGTCCATGTGGACTAAGAACAAAGAGAGAATAGAGGAGTACAGTTCTCTATTCAGTCTGAAAATAGGACATGCTTCGTAAATGCTTGTTAATGGTCCCCTGCAAAACACAGTGATCGAAACTCTGCTTTGGTTTCATTTAAAATGAAGCAGAATCACAGAAGCTGTGGTTTGCGAGGTCTCCTCTCCTGGGCCCTTACATGTATTCCTCAGGACCCTGCAATTATAAAAAAAAAAAAAAAAAGTCTACAGTAAATGGCATTCATTCTCCCCTGAAGCCTGAAAGTATTGGGGGACTTGGCAACAAGTGGCTGACCTCCATGAGAAGCAAACACTTCAAAAGAATCACTGTTTTGTATTAAGAATTCAGCCCACAATGATCAATTCAAACGACATTCAGAAAAGTAAAGTAAAGCAGGTCCCTTCTTCTTTCATCTGTCATGAAATCCAGAAGGAAGGTTAACTTGCGGTTCTGGCTGAGCTGCCCGTGACCACTGCCCGCATCTCAGCAGAATGATGAAAGGCACACTCCAGCTAAAACGAGTTTAGGCTTTCGGGTCATTTTAATCCCCGTGGTGTATTCCAAAGAGCAGAACATTCCTTAAAAGCTTTATATTGTGATTAGATGATTAGGGTTTTAGGGTTTAAGTGGTATTTTCCTTTCAGCAGAAGTCTGCAAAAATTGAATGACTTTTCAACAAATATTTGCCTAAAAGGAAAAGGCTTTCATTTTCTTAGTGTGATCCCAACCTTGACCATACCATCATTGGTCTTGGCTGCTTTCAGACAGCTCGGCTTACTGGGGCAGGCAAATAAATTGAAAATGCCCTTATCTGAAACATTCAAATTTCCTTTCCAAGGGAGCAAGTTTGAGCACAACCTAATTTCCCCAAACTTGCTGAGGGATAACAGACGGCACAGGAGATGAGAGTATTAAGCTCGCCTCCCCTCACTCAGGGGCATCGTTTCATGGCACTATCCCTGACTAACCACCGAGGCTCTTTGCTCACAATTGCATGTGAGGCCAGCCCTGAAGGTTATGGAATGCAGCCCACTGTGGTGGTTTTCCTTTCTTTCTTTTTTTTTTTTTTTTTTACTAACACAGGTCAGTTTTAATTTATGTCCAGGACAGTATGAAAACTAACAGGAGACATCCTCAAGACAAAGCATGTGAAAATGCTGTGTAAAATAGAACCAGCATTCTTTTAGAAGTTTAGTTTTACTTGGGAAACAGAAACAGTAAGGAAATTCCCAGGGACCCCAAATGGCAAGGACACGGAACACAAAGTTCGGGTAAAAGCCAGAGAATGCCTGCCGCTGACCGTGTCCAAGGCCAGGAAGAAGGCCTTGCGTCCTCACGGGTGGAAGCTGCCGTGCAGACGGCGACAGACAGCAGGGACCCTCGAGGAAGTGCAAAGGAAGGACTCACAAACATTCGCCCTCTGGCCCTGGCTGTGGAAAAAAAGATTTCCATGAGTGTTAATAAATGAAGGTCACCTTTGCAAGCAATTAGAATTCACATAATTACATCCTGTACGTTCTGGGAACACTCACGCTAAGATTTTTTAAAGCGGTCCTGTGATGCCAAGAAGCAGCAAATTAAATCATTTTTTCCCAAGTCTTTGCTCAAAAGCTACCTTCTCAGCAACACCCTCCCTGGTCACAGGGAAGGTCACACATTTGCACCCACCCACATTCCTCTTCTCCTCAGCGCTCACTGCCTTCTAGTATTACACTCTGTCAGTTGCTGTTTTATTGGGTTGTCTGCGCTGTCCCAGGCATCAGAGAAGTTTCCCTTAGGGGTCTGTGTTACGACTGGCAAGCCCGTGACTGGATAGTCTCAGGAAGCATTTGAGCCCCATCACTCCAGGCTTGTCGGGATGACCCGGGTTACATACGGGCCCTTCCCTAAACTTGTCAAGGCTCTTGACTGAGTTTTGGGTTGGGGCATGTGGATCTGAACTTGACTGTGGCGAAGCAGAATTCAGAAACCGCATGCTCGTGTGAGTCCAGCAATTTGGCGGGAGGGGGGCAAGGGGCTTACAGGAGTGGAGCTGCGGAGCACAGATGGGTTGCAGGAACCGCACACAGAAAACCTCACACGCCCAGCTCGGGAAAAGCGACAGAGGGGCTGACGTATCTGAACGTACATAACAGCACAGCGGACGTGAGCTGCACGGAAGGTTTTAAATATCTTTCCGAGAGAGAGAGTCAGATACTGGTAGATCCAGCTTGAGCAGTGCCTGGCGAGGAGAGTCCCGCCGCCCCGCCAATCAACCGAAAAGGAAATATCACTTATTCATCAACACAGTTTATTTTCTTTCTTCCAAGGGTGCCCCAGAGAGCAGCTAAAAACATATAATGGCAAGCCCAACAGTGCTCATAACACAGAACCCCATCCAGGTGTCCACAATGAACAGTGCTCTGAGTTTTCCGGTAACTGTAGGAAACAGTTGAAGCCTGGAGCCCCAAACCCCATCCGGTTGACTGTGTAACGGTCTGACATGGATCAGGCATTCTTCCTCACCCACGTTTCCCCTCTCTTCCTTGCATGGCAAGCGCGGGTTTCTCTGCGACTGTGCCATTAACATTCCAGTTGTAGGACTCCAAGGGGACCTTAGAACTCAATTCCTTACGGAGGACCATCTTAGGAGATCTGCATTTTACACACACAGAAGACATCCCCTGTCGTATTTCATCCCTCTGAAGCTTTCTGAGGGAACGGAGTTCAGGACTGGTGGCCTCCCTCTTTGTTGTTTTTGGTTTTGCTTTTTATTTTCAACATTCCACTTCTTTCTTTTTTTTTTTTCCCAAGATTTATTTATGTGACAGAGGGAGAGAGCGCACAGGCAGGGGCCGCAGGAGAGGGAGAAGCGGCTCCTTGCTGAGCAGGGAGTGTGATGTGGGACTCGTTACGAGGACTCCAGGATCATGACCTGAGCCCAAGGCAGACCCTTAACCGACTGAGCCACCCAGGCACCCCTCACTCTATTTATTTCAAATGACCACATACACAACTCCTTGTCTTCCCCAACTTGCCGTCTGTTTTGTGTATCTTACCTTCTTTGAGATGCAGTACCATTAAAAAAAAAATCGGGGCGCCTGGGTGGCTCAGTGGGTTAAGCCTCTGCCTTTGGTTCAGGTCATGATCTCAGGGTCCTGGGATCGAGTCCCATGTCGGGCTCTCTGCTCGGCAGGGAGCCTGCTTCCCCCTCTCTCTCTGCCTGTCTCTCTGCCTACTTGTGATCTCTATCTGTCAAATAAATAAATAAAATCTTTTAAAAAAATCTCCCATATTAATTTTTAAGTAACTTTCAGTGAGGCCTGTTAGAAGGTAAATGCAAATCTTTAACAACTGGGTAAACACTGGAGTCTATCACTTTCCATTTTATTCCTTGATGGATTAATATAATAAATCCCTTTGGAGATACATTTATCAAATTTAATACCACAAAATATGAGATACATTATTTAGCAAAGTGCTTCGGTACCTGTAATCAAGAGCCATTGTTCTGTGCTCCAAGACACAGAATCTATTTTCCTGTATTGCTTAACATAAAATAGCTCTTTTCAATTCATACTCGATATATACAACATTTAATGTACATTCCGCCTGAAGAGAGGCAGGCTGTGATTCATTCTCACCAAGCTCTGTGCATACAAATGACCAGGAGCGGCTTCGTGACTGTCAGGGTTAGAGACACAATCTTTCTGGGGTTACACAGGGAGGGGACCAAGAGCAGTGGCTCGTTTATGAAATAAAGAAAGCTGTCAGAGAAAATTACCTCATGTGTAATGCAGAACTGGCCAAGGCAGACAGAAATATCTCAAGATTTTTTTTTTTTATTCCAAGGTGGGAATCTGTATTCTCTATTCACAGGAGTTTTACTGTGGTAGGCTGAATAGGGGGCCTTCCCCGAAATGTCCACATCCTCACTCTGGATCCTGTAAATATGTTCCATTACACGGCATAACCAACTGCAGATGTGAGATGTGGGGGTGATCAGGGAACAATGCGGCCGGCCCAGTGTCAACACAAGGATCCTTGCAAGAGGATGGCAGAAGGCAGAAGGAGGTGATGGCGTCTGAGACAGTCGACCAGCCCGGGTGGCTGGAGGGAAGGCACCGCAAGCTAAGGACTACAAATGGCCACTGGAAGCTGGAAAAGGCAAAGAAACAGAGTGTCCCCTCGAGAAGGATCCAGGAAGTACACGGCTGGTAAAACCTTGAGTTTAGCCTCACATGGTCAGGGATCTCCAGAGAAAGAGAACCAAGGGGAGGTTTATCCAGATGACTTGGTTCATGTGATTCGGGGGCTGACCAGGCCCACACTCTGCCATCTGTAGGCTGCACACCCAGGAGAGCTGGTCATGTCATTCAGTGGAGTCCAAGGACCTGAGAACCAGGGGGATGGAAGGTGTACATCCCAGTGCAAGGGCAGGGGAAGATGAGAGGTGATGTCTCAGCTCAAGCCATGAGGCAGGAAAACAAGGCATTCATCCCCCGTCCTCTGCTTTCTATTCTATTCAGGCACCCAGTGGGTTGGATGACACCCACCACACTGGGGAGGACTCTCTGCTTTGCTGAATCCTCTCATTGGATTGCCAACCTCATTAGGAAACACCCTCACAAAGACACCCACTACTCTGGGCACCCCACAGCCTGATGAAATGAACACACGAAACCAAAAGTCACACCCAGTGAGACCAATTCTGGACTTGTGACCTCCGAACTGGGAGATAATACATTTCCACGGCTTCAAGCCACGGAGTCTGCAATAGTTAGAGCCGCCATCAAGGTGATAGATAGGAGTCGGGACAGTCTGACAGTCTGGCTGTTAAGAGAGGGAGACGAGAATCAGGATGGCTGGCAGTGGACCCATTCTGCCACTTAGTAGCGTTTGGCCTCAGGCAAGTATCCCAAACTATTATGTTGCAAGAGGATATGATACGTATGTACCTGTGCAGCTTGGCACTCCTCAGAAGCAGATCCCAAGACAAGGTTTCAAATGCAAGAGTTTATCTGGACGTCCAGAGGACATGCATGGGGGCGAGTGAGGAAGGGATACAGGCACGCAGCCGCAAGGACAGCAAGTACACACTGACTCATTAACCCACCCACCACAGTGGGCACCTGACACTTAAGCCCTCGGGGAAGTGGTAAGTGGTCAGCGCCTCCCTCAGAGCGACCTCATCTCCCCTGCAGCCCTACTACGCCTTCCCAACTCCTAGCTGCCCCCAGGAAGGATGTATTCAATGCAAATCCCAGAAAAATCATTGGTTGATGGCTGTTCCTGGGAGGTGTTAATCCCCATTACTTCCTACTAGGGTTTGGTCAGAACGGTCCTCAGCATTTTTCAGTTCCAGCAAAAAGAAAGCAAGCGAGCGAGCCCAGAGATGGTGGCAGCTGGCTGCCAGATGAAGGTCAGAGGGATGGGAGGGGGCTGAGGACCTGGTATAGCCTTTTGTAGGGCGGTAGGGAGGGGCGTGAATCCCCTGCTTGCATCTTCCCCTCACTCAGTGCCTAGCACTCAGAAGGAGCTCCGTCAAGGTCACTTACAACCACTAGCTCCCTTTCTTCTGTGTTCCCAAAGCATCCCAATTGTGGCACTTGCTAACCATCCTTGGCAACTTGTTTGCTGCCCTGATTCGGCTGTAAGCAGCCGGTGGGCAGCACCTGGGACGTCCTGATTCACGTACGGATGCTATGAAGGCACATGGCGGGAGTTTCAGGAATGTCTGTCGAGTGGCTGTTGCATGGATAATAAGCAAAAGCCCGCAGCACTTAGCAGTAGGAACGGCATTTTAAGGGAAGCAGGGGCAACACAGACATCCTCTACGAGTCAGCAATTCCATCCCCAGATTGTACCCCCCAAAGGATGGAACACAATGACTTCAACAGATCCTCATATACAGACGTTCACCGCACCATTATTTCCAACAGCCAAATGGTGGAGACAACAAAGAGACGTATCAGCATGTGAACGAATAAGCAAATCGTGGTGCATCCCCACAAAGACGTTACTATTTGCGCGTTAAAGGGAATAAAGTACTGATATGGGCTACAGCACAGAGGAGCATCAGAAACATTAATGGACGTAGAGGAAACTATTCACAAACAAAGCTGCCATACTGTAGGGTTCCATTCCTGCACAATGTCCTGCATCGATACATCTGTTAAATCTGTGCAGACAAAAAGCAGATCAACGGTTACCAGGGAATGGAAGGGAGGTGGAGGGTATGCAGTGAGTGCTTAAGTGGGTGGAGAGTTTTGTTTTTGAGAGATTAAATGTTGGGGAACTAGACAGAGGTGTTGCCTGCACAGCATTGCGAATATACTAAATGCCACAAAACAGTTCACTTCAAAATGATTAATACAGTAAATTTAAATTTTATGCGCATTTTATCTCCTTTAGAAAAAAAAGAAGAAGAAAGAAAAATAGCTCTCTCTATGTCAGGAAATCAGGTTACTCTTGGAGCACAGGACCAGCTTTTCCTCTATTTCTGGAAGCAGAACACAGAAAAATGGCAGAGTTTAAAAGTCAGTAAGTGGGGTCTGAATCTTAACCCTAGTCACTACTGGCCATGTGTTTTCAGTGGTGCAGCGTCCTTTTCTGTAGACTGGATATGCCTGCCTCCTAGGACTGTTTTAGAGGCATAACAGGAGGAACAGAGGAACGTTCCTAGCACGTAGTAGGCCCTTTAATGACTGTGGACTTACAGCCATCCTGACCCCGGGGACTCCATCCTACTCAGCAGTGTTCCCAGCTCTTCCTCAAGTCCAGAAGAAACCTCATCACAGGTTCACACTGTGATGACTTTTGGATGTATCGAAAAGCAGCCGCACTTTTTGTGGCCAGGCTTCTCTAGGTAAGGGACTCACACAAACGAGATCATGTCCTTCACTGATGAAAACCAAAAAAATCCCAAGTCTTCATGGAAGGACCACCAACGTGGCAGGTGTCCCATTCAGGTGATATTTTCAGATCATGCAAGAGACCATCTGTGAGAATGGTCTCTACTCAATTCTTAAGAATGATTTGGAACCAGAAAAGACCCTGAATAGCCAAAGGAATGTTGAAAGAGAAAACCAAAACTGGTGGCATCACAATTCTAGACTTCAAGCTCTATGACAAAGCTGTCATCGTCAAGACAGTACGGTACTGGCACGAAAACAGACACACAGATCGACGGAACAGAATAGAGAGCCCAGAAATGGACCCACAACTTTATCATCAACTAATCTTCGACAAGCAGCAAAGAATATCCAATGGAAAAAAGACAGTCTCTTCAACAAATGGTGTTGGGAAAATTGGACAACCGCATGCAGAAGAATGAAACTGGATCGATTCTTTACACCACACACAAAAACAGATTAGATTCAAAATACATTAAAGATCTAAATGTGAGACAGGAATCTGGCAAAATAGTAGAGGAGAACACAGGCAGCTACTTCTTCAACCTCGGCTGCAGCAACTTCTTACTAGACCTGTCTCCAAAGGCAAGGGAAGCAAGGGCAAAAATGAACTACTGGGGCTTCATCAAGATCAAAAGCTTTTGCACAGGAAAGGAAACAGTCAACAAAACTGAAAGAAAACCGACAGAATGGGAGAATATGTTTGCAAATGACATATCAGATAAAGGGTTAATATCCAAAATCTCTAAAGAGCTTACCAAACTCAACAACCCAAAGAACAAATAATTCAATCAAGAAATGGACAGAAGGCATGAACAGACATTTCTCCCAAGAAGACATCCAATGACCAACAGACATGAAAAAATGCTCAACGTCACTCAGCATCAGGGAAATACAAATCAAAACCACAATGAGATCCCACCTCACACCAGTCAGAATGGCTAAAACTAATGTCAGAAAAAGCCAGATGTTGGTGAGGATGCAGAGAAAGGGGAACCCTCCTACACTGTGGGTGGGAATGCAAGCTGGTGCAGACACTCTCAAAAACAGTGTGGAGGTTCCTCAAAAAGTTAAAACTAGAGCTACCCAATGACCCAGCAATTGCACTACTGGGTATTTACCCCACAGATATAAAGATAGTAAAAGAAGGGGTACCTGCACCCCAGTGTTCATAGCAGCAATGTCCACAATAACCAAACTATGGAGAGAGCCCAGATGTCCATCGACAGATGAACGGATAAAGAAGATGTGGTTTACATATACAATGGAAATTACGCAACCATCAAAAGAATGAAATCTTGCCATTTGCAATGACACGGAGAGAACTAGAGGGTATTATGCTAAGCAAAATAAGTAAATCAGAGAAAGATAATTGTCACATGATCTCACTGATATGAGAAGTTTCAGAAACAAGGAAGAGGTCAAAAGGGTAGAGAGGAAAAAATAAAACAAGACAAAACCAGAGAGGAGACAAACCGTAAGAGACTCTTAATCATAAAAAACACACTGAGGGTTGCTGGAGGGCAGAGGGGGGAGGGGATGGGGTAACTGGGGGCTGGACGTTAACGAGGGCATGTGATGTCCTGAGCACCGGGTGTTCCATACAACTGATGAACCACAGAACTGTACCTCTCAACCGGTAACACATTATATGTTAATTAACTGAATTTAAAGATGTTAAAAAATAAAAAAACAAAAAATAAAACAAAACCCAAAAAAGGCTGATTTCCCAATCCCTGTCTTTGAAAAGAGACCAAAGCAAGGCCCTAAACGAGAAGGGAAACAAGAGATCTTACATGTTTTGGTGTCTTCCACAACCTCTACCCCTCAGACATACTTGGCTGAGTTTATGGTCTTAATAAAGGTTTAGCTACAGTCAAACTTAGTGTATCCCCTTTAAACCAACCGACAAAACCCACAGATTAAGACCCCCAAACTTCACTGCTGCTCTGCCAACCTTTTCAGTCTCGCAGGGAAGCCTGTAAGATGCAGGATGGGCGCGTAGTGAGAGCCTCCCCAATACCACCAGACATTTGCAGATTCCAGCCTTTGCCTGGGCTGTTCTAAAATGCATCACAGTTGCTAAAAGATAACCGCTTTGTTTTTTTAAAAACTTTTCTAATAGGGTCACAGAGGTGAGCCCTCAGGACTAGCATACAGCTCTCATCAAATTTAGATTATAAAGGATTTCCTTGCCACCGTCAATTTGCCAGGCTTCATGGGAGTAAGCAATACTCCTGTTAAATGTAAGAGGTATTTAAGGAATGCCAACAGGGAGTCTAGATCCATTTAGAGTCATGGTTCCCAATCTAGGGCCATGGGGCAGCCCCAGAGGACCTCGGGCAATGTCTGAAAACATTTTTGGTTGCTGAGACCAGGGACTGGGGTTGCCACAGCCATCCAGTGGGCAGAGGCCAGGGATGTCCATCCTTCCATGCACAGGACAGCCTGCCCCACAAATAATATGGGTCCCAAATGCCAATTATGCCAAAGTTGAGAAATCCAAACTTACTGGAACGATCCAATAATTGAAACATTCACCTCACTGCCTCCCAAATGAAAAGCCACAACGCAAATTCGTTTTTAAGCATCTGTTCATTCTTCCTTTATTGATTCATTCGTGAATTTGTGTCTCTGCCGATCTAACTGGGGTTTCCTGTCCGGTTGCTCTAGAGCCTGTGTGTGTTGCTTCCTCTTTTTCTCTAGGAGTTTTTGAGGAGGAGAGAAAAGTCTGTGTCTTACCCCTGGGGTAACGGACAGCATCGTCAGACACAATTCTAGCAATGTAGTTCAGATTTTTTTTAAACATAAATCAGATTTATGCAACAAAATATCTCAGCAGAGTTTTTGTTTTATTTGGGTCATTCGTCAATTTCAGGAGGACATGTACCAGCACCACATCACCTGAACAAAAGAAAACTGAAAGTGGAATGCTGATTTCAGGACTGAAGTGGGTCCCTGGAGGGAGGGGCTGCATCGTCAGAGGGGACGGGTCCCACCATAATGGGGGCAGAGTCCCCTGCAGACCCGCGACGCAGGTCAACACATGCTCACGCGTGGCGAGCGTCAGAATCACCGATCCCTGGGCCATCCCGAGGCGCACGGGTGGGGAGCGCACGCGGAAACGGAAGCCTCGACGGGGTGAAGCACACACACGAACGCAGACGTCACGTGCAGAGATGCGTGCATCAGGAGAAACTGGCCACGGGGGCTTCCCAGAGCCCCCCCCCTTTTCTGGCAGGTGTGCATTCCGGGCTCTCAACTGCTTCTTCCGGATGGTCCCCTCGGGTCCTGTAGCACGCTGTGGGGCACGGCATGTAAATGCAGGCACAGTGGAGGGGAAGAAGCCCACCGAACGTGAAGGCGGAAGGCTGGGGCTCCGTGGAGCACGTGCGTGGGTGTGGACATGGTGTGAGAGTGTGACGGGTTCTACTTCACCCTCTCCAGAAGGAAGCCAACACCCCCCCCCCCCGCACAGATGGCTTCATCACGAGGCTTCTCATCCGGGCACTGGATGCGGCACCTACATGGCTCAGTGGCTTAAGCGACCAACTCTTGATTTCGTCTCAGCTCCTGATCTCAGGTGGTGAAACTGAGCCCCACGATTCACCTCTGCACTCGGCAGGGGGTCTCCTTAGACTTTTTCTCCCTCTGTCATTCCCCGCTGCTGGCAAGATCTCTCTCTGTCAATAAATGTTTAAAAAAAAAAAAGCCAAAAACAAAAACCTGGGCATTGGGTGCTGCCTATTCATCTGTGAAGCATGATGCTAAAAAGACTGACGTTAGTCTGCATTTATACACAAATTATCGGTCAGGCGCCACGCAAATAGAATCAATGCACACGCTTATCACATTGGAAGCAGGAGGCTATAAAGCCAAGGCGGGGGGCCTGAAGGTGTCGCGCTGTGGGGGCGCTGCTGCCTCCATTATGGGGATACGGGAAGGTCCATCGTGCACATCCAGATGAGGTTGAAGGAAGAGACAATGCGGCCATCATTTGCACAAGCCCAACCACAATGAGGCCCCATGAGCAGCCCTGGCGCAAACTTCTGCTCCTCTCCTGGCAGTAATAATACCTTCCCTCCTGCCGACCACAAGCCAAGGGACACAGCCAGGCTGGGAGAATATGTGTGCAAACAGGAACGGTGTTGCTGGTCCCTAGCCTTCAGTGAAGAACAGAGCAAGCAGCACCATTTTCTGTATCTCACATTTCAGAAATCCTCAAATGAGGACGGCTCTGAAGACAGAACCCCTAAGAGCCTCCTGTCATATTGGGGAGAGAGAAACATCAGGGATCAGAAGAGGTTTTTTCTTCTTTTTTATCTTTCATATATAACATATACATAAATGGCATTCATTTCTGAATGATTTCCCCCTCAACGTTTCACTGATAGCAAAAACATACAAAAAAGAAAGTCGTTGCCGTTGAACGCTGGGTTGGCCTGTCTCTAGGGCTGGTATGAAGCCTGTCTACGGGGCTGCAAGCTCGGCGCCATCCGCCCTAAAGATCAGACCCACCACACGTCACCTCTAAGACAGCTCTGGGTGACGCACCGTCCTCTGGCCGGGATGCCATGACCAAGTGCCACAGGCTGGCGGCACAAGCAACACACACTGATATTCTCACGGTTGTGGAGGCTGCAAAGCCAAGCGCGAGGTCCCCACAGAGCCGGTTTCTCCCAAGGCTCCTGTCCCTCGGTTTGCAGACAGTCACCTTCTCCCTGTGTCCTGAAGCAGTCTTTTCTCTGGGCATGTGCCTCCCTGCGGTCTTGTCCTCTTCGTCTAAAGACACGGGTCCTGCCGGATTAGTGCTGCCCCTCATGACCTCACTGAACCCTAGCCTCCTCTTTGAAAGCCTTCCACCCCAATTCAGTCACGGTGAGGGTTAAGGCTTCCACGCGTGAATGGACACAATCCGCCTACCACAGGACGGGCATGGGAGGAAGTGTGGAGCTGGAATCTGTGCTCAGGGATGCTATGCTCAACACAGGTTCCTGGTCTGCACCACAGCCAGGCGCAAACAGAGCTATGCATCGAGAGAGCTTACCCTCGAAGCTCAAAGAAGGGACGGATCCGAAGCTTCAGTACGACTGTAGCAAATGGACATGCGCTCCCGGAAAATCACCATGTAAGAGGTGCTTACTTTTCTAAATGCAGCAAAGACCCATTTTAACCATAAAGACACGTTTTAAATCAGTGACGAATACTGCGATGGAAACAGCCCAGAAGACAAACTCAGAGCGAAGTGCACATGGACCAGGACCCTCTGCGGCAGTTCAGCGAAGCCTCTGATCTCCCTCCGAACTCCAGACTTGCAGGACGGATTGTCTCCACCCCGCAGGCTGTCCAGGGACAGACCCAACCCGCAGAATGTCTGCGACTGGGAGTTTCCCTCAGTAACAGAGCTTCCCAGTGCCACAGTTACTCATCCAACCTCGCAAGGACAATACGAAGACCAGTCCATCGAATGCTCATGGAACCTGGAGCACCTAAGTGTGCACCCCAGATGGCCTTGCGACGGCACCCACTGCCCTCAGAGGGTCAACCCACTGACACAACTTGAGTCACACCTGGTAGGGCTGGGAGCATTAGCGGTATTGGTAACCCTCCTTCAGCGCGTATGTCATTGAAATCCCTGCAGTGCTCCACTGTCCATCCTAAATGAGAGACCCAATGGCTGGTGGTTTCTCCAACATGGGTTAAAAAAATCAGACTTTCCACATACTGAATAACTACTTTTAACTTCCAAGGGAGCTGGCAAAGGTCTTTCTCCCTGGCTGGCAAGATGTGTAACTCCAGATGCATCCTTTCTGGTAACTTGGCAGGCGGAAGGGCACAGGTGAATCAGCCCATGGAAGCAATGCCTGAAAACACAACCACCACGCTACCCAGCCAGGTGGACTCTCAGGGGGATGCTGGGTGGGGCAGGAAATATGAAGATGCCTCAGAGGTAGGAGGATATAACGCTCTTTGTTTTCCCACTCACCCTGTTCTGCCCACTTGCAAACACTTTCCTGTGTCAGCTGAGAAAGAATGCACCAGTCCTTTCACATTTCTGTTCTCCTTAAATGGCTATTTCTGTGCCTTGACTTTAGCCAGGTCAAGACACAAAATCAGGATGGGTTAGAGAAATAAAAATTCACTCAGGGTGATGGGAATTATTACCTCGGATTGGACAATAAATGAAAAGAAAATAAATGGTATTGAATGAAGACATTTATGAAATATCCCAACAAGGAGATTCCTCTAAATGTAATATAAATGAAATTTCTCTAAAGCATTGACTTCCAGGGAACTCTATAGCCAGAGTCAACCAGGATTAAAGATTTACTCAAGAACATGCAACCATCAATTAGGACTAATGTGAGGAAACCCAACACAGACTCCTTCTAACTCTAGGCCCCCAAGTCCCTTTCCATGGAGCATGTAATATTCATAGCTCCCTCCCTCCTATTCTGTCTTCTCTCATCATTTCTCCATTATCTATTATCTCTCTACGGTCTGTGAATCATTATTATCTACCCATCAATTATCTACCTATTTCTATCTATCATTTACCTATCTTAGCCAGTATTGTCTATCAGTACCTGAAATAGGCAACGATTTAAAAATCACACTTTTTAGAATTGACCTAAGTATCATAAACCAAATATGCACACATAGGACCTTAAACAGGACAGAAGTTAGTGATTTCTGTCTTATTCTTATATTTGTTCTGTAAACTAAGGAAAATGCCCAGCCTGGGTTTAAAAATAAATCTGACCTTGCCTATCAGGCAATATATGAAGACCCAAACAAACAAACAAACAAAAAAAAACAAAACAAGAAAAAACTTCAATGGATCTTGACTAGTACTTGGTATAGTTGAATTTGTATCCAATTTGGCCACACACTAACTTCACGATTTTGGCCAAGTTACAGAAGGTCTCCAGACCTCAACTTCCTATCTGCAGAACAGGGGTGTCTTGCTAGGTTATCCTAAAATATCTTGAAGCTCTTAATTTCTCTAACTCCATATTAGCCTCACTGGATCTCCCCTTAGCAAACACTTCATGGTCTTGGCCATCCTCCAAATGCTGGTAAAGTCGAATAGAATTTACAAAGTAATTTATAGAATTTATAAAGTAATATTTATAAATTATAATATAATTTATATAAAAATATTTTTATATAAATTATATATTTATATAATTCATATAAAAATATTTTTATATAAAAATTTATATTAAAAATATAAATTATAAATTATAAAAATTATATGCATATAAATGCATATAAATTATAAATTTATAAAGTAATACGAAGTAATATGAAGTTCCAAAACTAAGACAAAGTGATCATTAGGACCACTACTATAGACCGCTACTGTAGATATAGTATACTATATATAGTATATATACTATCTACTATATATATACTATCTATACTATATACTATAGATAGTATAGATACTATCTATAGTATATAAAATATATACTATATTTTAACTGTAGTTAAAATACGGGAGGGATTTTCTGGGGAATATGATGATACATAATTTCATAAAATTATACAGACACATCAACTGGCACACAATAAAAAGCCAGCCATACTTCTCAAAGAATTTTCAAAATGTGCCTTTGTTGCTAAAGATTATTTTTCATTTACAGTATTTCTTCAAAAAAAAGCATTGCCCAAAATGTTTTTTTTATAGGGGCACCTGGGTGGCTCAGTGGGTTAAGTGTCTGCCTTCGGTCATGATCCCAGAGTCCTAGGATAGAGCCCCACATCACGCTCCCTGCTCAACCAGGAGCCTACCTCTCCTCCTGGTTGGCTTGCCTGCGTGCACTCACTCTCTCTCTCTCTCTTTCTCCCTCTGTCAAATAAATAAATAAAATCTTA
>PISX010022911.1:0-30808 GCA_004024625.1 Mellivora capensis
TCCTGCTTTGTTGAAAACTATTTGACCATAGAATTGAGGGTCCATATCTGGGCTCTCTACTCTGTTCCACTGGTCTATGTGTTTATTTTGACGCCAGTACCATGCTGTCTTGGTGATCACAGCTTTGTAGTAAAGGTTGAAATCAGGTAATGAGATGCCACCAGTTTTATTTTTGTTTTTCAACATTTCCTTAGCGATTCGGGGTCTCTTCTGATTCCATACAAATTTTAGGATTATTTGCTCCAGCTCTTTGAAAAATAACGGTGGAATTTTGATGGGAATGACATTAAAAGTATAGATTGTTCTAGGTAGTATAGACATTTTAACAATGTTTATTCTTCTGATCCAAGAACATGGAATGGTCTTCCATCTTTTTGTGTCTTCTTCAATTTCTTTCATGAGTCTTCTGTAGTTCCTTGAGTACAGATCCTTTACCTCTTTTGTTAGGTTTATTCCCAGGTATCTTATGGTTCTTGGTGCTATAGTAAATGGAATTGATTCTCTAATTTCCCTTTCTGTATTTTCATTGTTAGTGTATAAGAAAGCCACTGATTTCTGTACATTGACTTTATACCCTGCCACGTTACTGAATTGCTGTATGAGTTCTAGTAGTTTGGGGGTGGGGTCTTTTGGGTTTTCCATACAAAGTATCATGTCATTGGTGAAGAGAGAGAGTTTGACTTCTTCCTTGCCAATTTGGATACATTTTAATTCTTTTTGTTGTCTGACTACTGTTGCTAGGACTTCTAATACTATGTTGAACAAGAGTTGTGAGAGTGGGCATACTTGTCGTGTTCCTGATCTCAAAGGGAAGGCTGTGAGCTTCTTCCCATTGAGGATGATGTTTGCTGTGGGTCTTTCATAGATAGATTTTATGAAGTTCAGGAATGTTCCCTCTATCCCTATACTTTGAAGTGTTTTAATCAGGAACGGATGCTGGATTTTGTCATATGCTTTTCTGCATCAATTGAGAGGACCATGTGGTTCTTCTCTCTTCTCTTATTGATTTGTTCTATCACGTTGATTGACTTGCGAATGTTGAACCACCCTTGTAACCCAGGGATGAATTCCACCTGCTCATGGTGGATGAACTTTTTAATGTGGTTTTGGATCCTGTTTGCTAGGATCTTCTTGAGATCTTAGCATCCATATTCATCAGTGATATTGGTCTGAAATTCTCCTTTTTGGTGTGGTCTTTGCCTGGTTTGGGGATCAGGGTAAAGCTGGCTTCATAAAAAGGGTCTTGAAGTTTTCCTTCTGCTTCAATTTTTTAAAACAGCTTCAGGAGAATAGGTGCTATTTCTTCTTTGCAAGTTTGGTAGAATTCCTCAGGGAATCTGTCACGTCCTGGGCTCTTGTTTTTTGGGAGGTTTTTGATCACTGCTTCAATCTCACTACTAGATATTGGTCTATTCAGGTTGTCCCTTTCTTCCTGGTTCAATTTTGGGAGTTTATATTTTTCCCGGAATGCATCCATTTCATCTAGGTTGCTTAACTTATTGGCATATAACTGTTGATAATAGCTTCTGATGATTTTTTCTACTTCCTTGGTGTTAGTTGTGATCTCTCCATTTTCATTCATAATTTTATTAATTTGAGCATTCTCTCTTTTCTTTTGGATTAGTGTGGCCAATGGTTTATTGATCTTATTGATTCTTTCAGAAAACCAGCTTCTAGTTTCATTGATATGTTCTACTGTATTTCTAGTTTCTACCTCATTGATCTCTGCTCTAATCTTGATTATTTCCCTTCTTATGCATAGAGTTGGTTTAATTTGTTGTTGATTCTCCAGTTCTTTAAGGTGTAGAGACAACTGTTGTATTCTGGATTTTTCAATTATTTTGAGGAGGCTTGGATGGTTATGTATTTCCCCCTTAGGACCGCCTTTGCTGTATCCCATAGGTTTTGGACTGACGTGTCTTCATTCTCATTGGTTTCCATGAATTGTTTAAGGTCTTCTTTGATCTTCTGGTTGATTCAAGCATTCTTAAGCAAGGTGGTCTTTAGCTTCCCGGTGTTTAAGCTCCTTCCAAACTTTTCCTTGTGGTTGAACTCCAGTTTCAAAGCATTGTGATCTGAGAATATGCAGGGAATAATCTCAAACTTTTGGTATCGGTTGAGTCCTGATTTGTATCCCAGTATGTGGTCCTTTCTGGAAAAGATTCCTTGTGCACTTGAGAAGAATGATTATTCTGTTTTTTTAGGGTGGAATGTTATCTATGTATCTATGAGGTCCATCTGGTCCAATGTGTCATTCAATACTCTTGTTTCTTTATTGATTTTTTGCATGGATGATCTGTCTATTACTGAGAGAGGCGTGTTAAGATCTCCTACTATCAAGGTATTCATATTAATATGACTTTTTATCTTGATTAATACTTTTCTGATATAATTGGCTGCTCCCCTATTGGGGGCATAGATATTCATAATTGTTAGATCATCTTGGTGGATAGACCCTTTAAGAATGATGTAGTGTCCTTCTGTATCTCTGACTACAGTCTTTAGTTTAAAATCTAATTTATCTGATATGAGAATCGCTACCCTGGCCTTCTTTTGAGGCCCGTTGGCAGGAAAGATGTTTCTCCATCCCTTCACTTTCAATCTGGGTGTATCCTTAGGTTAAAAATGGGTCTCCTGTAGACAGCATATGGATGGGTCCTTTCGTTTTATCCAATCTGCAACCCTGTGTCGTTTTATGGGCGTATTTAGGCCATTCACATTGAGAGTGATTATCAATAGATACCTTTTTATTGACATCGTGTTACCTTTGGAGTCTTTCTTTCTGTAGATTGTCTCTATGTTTCTGTACAATGATATTCTCGGGGTTTTTCCTCTTTTATAGAATCCCCCTTAGTATTGCCTGTAATGTAGGCTTGGTGTTTGCAAACTCTTTTAAGGTATGGCGGTGTTGGAAACTCTTAATATCTCCATCCATTTTGAAAGTCAGTCTTGCTGGATAACGTATTCTTGGCTGCATGTTCTTCTCATTTAGTGCCCTGAATATATCTTGCCAGCCCTTTCTGGCTTGCCAGGTTGCTGTGGAGAAGTCTGACTTTATTCTGATGGGCTTTCCTCTGTACATAAGGAGCTTCTATGCCCTAGCTGCCTTCAAGAGAGTTTCTCTAGAATTAATTCCTCATTCTTACTATCAGGTGTCTCGAGGTGTTTCGAGAATCTAAAATCTTGGGGGGGGGGCGTTCTGCCTCTAGTACATGAATGCTGTTTCCATTCACGATATTTGGAAAATTTTCATGAAGAACATGGTTGACAATATCATCTAGACTTCTTTCTTTCTCTTCCCCTTCAGTTATTCCAATAATGCTGACGTTGGAACGTTTCATGGCATCATTTATTTCCCTGATTCTGTTTTCGTGGATTCTAAGTTGTTTGTTCCCGGCTTCCTCCGGATCCTTTCTCTCTATCTGTTTGTCCTCCAGATCACTAATTCTATCTTCTGTCTCAGTTACCCTAGCTTTTAGAGACTTTAGATTAGATTGGAACTCATTGAGAGCCTTGTGAACATCATCCCTGGCGGCTTTAATTTTGCCCTAATATTGTGAACATCATCCCTGGTGGCTCTCAGTTCTGCCCTAATCAATTCCATTTGGTTGTCCATGGCTTTCTCCAACCTCGCTATTGCCTGGATAATTGTTAGCCTGAATTCCCTTTCTGACATAATGTCTATGTCGGTAGCTATTAGCTCTTTGCAGAGGGCCATCCTCTGAATTTTTCTTTTGTTGGGCATTCTTCCTCCTAGTCATTTTGGTGAGAGTCGACTGAATGGTTGTAGCTGGATGTATCGACCTTGGTGCAGTGAAGGTGCACCCTGGAATGCTTCTGAGCAATAAAGTGTCCCCACCCAAACGAAAGAGAAAAAGAAAGAGAGAAAGCAGAAAAAGAGAAAGAGAGAGAGAGAGAGAGGGAGAGAGAGAGGAAAAAGAAAGAAGGATAAAAGAGAAGGCTCAGCCCAAATGGGCCCCAAGGTAAGGTTTGTGAAGTATACAAACAAATACAGACAAACAAAAAAGACTGATAGAAGTATATGACAAGAGAAGAAAAAACATATGTACATATATATGTAGAAGCAAAACAAATAAACAAACAGACAAACAAACAAAAAAAAAGAACCTAGTCAAAAAGAACTCTAAGTATAAGATTTATAGACTACCGGGACAAACACAAGTGTACAAAAATACTGGTAGGAGAAAAAGATGGGAGAGTGGTTGTAAATTCTCAGTGTGGGCGAGGAAGTTTATTTTGCTTCTTCCTGGATGTATCTTGATATCTTTTTTAAAGGATACAACTTTCCTAAGATATCAGGGGATTAAAAATTGATTTACCTATAGGGGTAGCATTGATTGGGGAAAGGGGATTACCTTGAATTTTAACTCTATATGAATATTAGCAAATAAAAGTAAAGAAAAGAATGATCTAAAGTAAAGTGAAATTAAAAAAAAAATATATATATATATAATATATATATATATATATATATATATATATATATAAAAGCAAAAGAAAAAGATTGGTATATGTATCAAAAAGTTCAGGTTAAAAGGTTATTATGGAATTTGATGTACTGGATGTCTCACTGTGATGGTAAATAGGCTAAAAAAATCTATAAAAAAAAATAAAAAAAGATTTAAAAATTTTTAAAAATGAACCAGAATAGTGGGAACGAATTAAGAATTAAACGTATCTGCAAAGAGAGAGAGTTTGACTTCTTCCTTGCCAATTTGGATGCCTTTTATTTCTTTGTTGTCTGATTGCTATTCCTAGGACTTCTAATACTATGTTGAACAAGAGTGGTGAGAGTGGGCATCCTTGTCGTGTTCCTGATCTCAAAGGGAAGGCTGTGAGCTTCTTCCCATTGAGGATGATGTTTGCTGTGGGTCTTTCATAGATTTTATGACGTTCAGGAATGTTCCCTCTATCCCTATACTTTGAAGTGTTTTAATCAGGAACGGATGCTGGATTTTGTCAAATGCTTTTTCTGCATCAACTGAGAGGACCATGTGGTTCTTCTCTCTTCTCTTTTTGATTTGTTCTATCACGTTGATTGACTTGCGAATGTTGAACCAACCTTGTAAGCCAGGGATGAATCCCACCTGGTCATGGTGGATGATCTTTTAAATGTGCTGTTGGATCCTGTTTGCTAGGATCTTGTTGAGAATCTTAGCATCCATTTTCATCAGTGATAGTGGTCTGCAATTCTCATTTTTGGTGTGGTCTTTGCCTGGTTTGGGGATGAGGGTAATGCTGGCTTCATAAAAAGAGTCTGGAAGTTTTCCTTCTGCTTCAATTTTTTGAAACAGCTTCAGTAGAATAGGTGTTATTTCTTCTTTGAGAGTTTGGGAGAATTCCCCAGGGAATCCATCAGATCCTGGGCTCTTGTTTTTTGGGAGGTTTTTGATCACTGCTTCAATCTCGTTACTAGATATCGGTCTGTTCAGCTTGTCAATTTCTTCCTGGTTCAATTTTGGGGGTTTATATTTTTCTAGGAATGCATCCATTTCCTCTAGGTTGCTTAACTTACTGGCATATAACTGTTGATAATAGCTTCTGATGATTGTTTCTACTTCCTTGGTGTTAGTTGTGATCTCTCCCTTTTCATTCATAATTTTATTAATTTGAGCTTTCTCTCTTTTCCTTTGGATTAGTGTGGCCAATGGTTTATCGATCTTATTGATTCTTTCAAAAAACCAGCTTCTAGTTTCATTGATACGTTCTACTGTATCTCTTGTTTCTACCTCATTCATCTCTGCTCTAACCTTGATTATTTCCCTTCTTGTGCATGGAGTTGGTTTAATTTGTTGTTGATTCTCCAGTTCTTTAAGGTGTAGAGATAGCTGTTGTATTCTGGATTTTTCAATTTTTTTTGAGGGAGGCTTCGATGGCTATGTATTTCCCCCTTAGGACCGCCTTTGCTGTATCCCATAGGTTTTGGACTGACGTGTCTTCATTCTCATCGGTTTCCATGAATTGTTTAAGTTCTTCTTTGATCTCCTGGTTGATCCACGCATTCTTAAGCAAGGTGGTCATTAGCTTCCAGGTGTTTGAATACCTTCCAAACTTTTCCTTGTGGTTGAACTCCAGTTTCAAAGCATTGTGATCTGAGAATATGCAGGGAATTATCTCAATCTTTTGGTATCGACTGAGTCCTGATTTATGACCCAGTATGTGGTCTATTCTAGAGAAGGTTCCATGTGCCCTTGAGAAGAATGAGTATTCTGTTGTTTTAGGGTGGAATGTTCTGTATATATCTATGAGGTCCATCTGGTCCAATGTGTCATTCAATGCTCTTGTTTCTTTATTGATTTTTTGCATGGATGATCTGTCTATTACTGAGAGAGGCGTGTTAAGATCTCCTACTATCAATGTATTCATATCAATATGACTTTTTATCTTGATTAATACTTTTCTGATGTAATTTGCTGCTCCCATATTGGGGGCATAGATATTCACAATTTTTAGATCATCTTGGTGGATAGACCCTTTAAGAATGATGTAGTGTCCTTCTGTATCTCTGACTACAGTCTTTAGTTTAAAACCTAATTTATCTGATATGAGAATCGCTACCCTGGCCTTCTTTTGAGGCCCGTTGGCATGAAAGATGTTTCTCCATCCCTTCACTTTCAATCTGGTTGTATCCTTAGGTTCAAAATGGGTCTCCTGTAGACAACATATGGATGGGTTCTGTCGTTTTATCCAATCTGCAACCCTGTGTCATTTTATGGGCACATTTAGGCCATTCCCATTGAGAGTGATTATCGATAGATACGTTTTTATTGACATCGTGTTACCTTTGGAGTCTTTCTTTCTGTAGACTGTCTCTATATTTCTGTACAATGATATTCTTGGGGTTTTTCCTCTTTTATAGAACCCCCCCCCCTTAATATTTCCTGTAATGTAGGCTTGGTGGGTGCAAACTCTTTTAAGGTATGGTGGTGTTGAAAACTCTTTATATCTCCATCCATTTTGAATGTCAGTCTTGCTGGATAGAGTATTCTTGGCTGCATGTTCTTCTCATTTAATGCCCTGAATATATCTTGCCAGCCCTTTCTGGTTTTCCAGGTTGAGGTGGACAGGTCTGACGTTATTCTGATGGGCTTTACTCTCTCTCTTCGCAGATGGCATTATACTTTATATGGAAAACCCAAAAGACTCCACCCCCAAACTACTAGAACTCATACAGCAATTCAGTAACATGGCAGGATACAAAGTCAATGTACAGAAATCAGTGGCTTTCTCGTACACTAACAATGAAAATACAGAAAGGGAAATTGGAGAATCGATTCCATTTACTATAGCACCAAGAACCATAAGATACCTGGGAATAAATCGAACCAAAGAGGTAAAGGATCTGTACTCGAGGAACTACAGAACACTCATGAAAGAAATCAAAGAAGATGTAAAACGTTTGAAGACCATTCCATGTTCTTGGATCGGAAGAATAAACATTGTTAAAATGTCTATACTACCTAGAGCAATCTATACTTTTAATGTCATTCCCATCAAAATTCCACCGATGTTTTTCAAATATCTGGAGCAAATAATCCTGGTGGCATCTCATTACCCGATTTCAAACATTACTACAAAGCTGTGATCACCAAGACAGCATGGTACTGGTATCAAAACAGACACTTAGACCAATGGAACAGAGTAGAGAGCCCAGATATGGACCCTCAACTCTATGGTCAAATAATTTTCGACAAAGCAGGAAAAAATATACAGTGGAAAAAAGACAGTCTCTTCAATAAATGGTGCTGGGAAAATTGGACAGCTATATGTAGAAGAATGAATCTCGACCATTCTCTTACACCGTACTCAAAGATAAACTCGAAATGGATAAAAGACATCAATGTGAGACAGGAATCCATCAGAATCCTAGAGGAGAACATAGGCAGTAACCTCTTTGATATCAGCCACAGCAACGTCTTTCAAGATATGTCACCAAAGGCAAAGGAAACAAAAGCAAAAATGAACTTTTGGGACTTCATCAAGATCAAAAGCTTCTGCACAGCAAAGGAGACAGTCAACAAAACAAAGAGGAAACCCACGGAATGGGAGAAGATATTTGCAAATGACAGTACAGACAAAAGGTGGATATCCAGGATCTGTAAAGAACTTCTCAAACGCAACACATGCAAAACAGATAATCACATCAAAAAATGTGCATAAGGTATGAACAGACACTTCTCCAATGAAGACATACAAATGGCTATCAGACACATGAAAAAATGTTCATCATCACTAGCCATCAGGGAGATTCAAATTAAAACCACATTGAGATACCACGTCACACCAGTTAGAATGGCCAAAATCAGCAAGACAGGAAACAACGTGTGTTGGAGAGGATGTGGAGAAAGAGGAACCCTCTTACACTGTTGGTGGGAATGCAAGTTGGTGCAGCCACTCTGGAGAACAGTGTGGAGATTCCTCAAGAAGTTAAAAATAGAGCTTCCCTATGACCTTGCATTTGCACTACTAGGTATTTACCCCAAAGATACAGATGTGGGGAAAAGAAGGGCCATCTGTACCCCAATGTTTATAGCAGCAATGGCCATGGTCGCCAAACTGTGGAAAGAACCAAGATGCCCTTCAACGGTGGAATGGATAAAGAAGATGTGGTCCATATACGCTATGGAGTATTATGCCTCCATCAGAAAGGATGAATACCTGACTTTTGTAGCAACATGGACAGGACTGGAAGATATTATGCTGATTGAAATAAGTCAAGCAGAGAGAATCAATTATCATATGGTTTCACTTATTTGTGGAGCATAACAAATAACACGGAGGACATGGGGCAAGGGAGAGGAGAAGGGAGTTGAGGGCAATTGTGGGGGAGGGAGATGAACCATGAGAGACTATGCACTCTGAAAAATAACGTGAGGGTTGTGAAGGGCCGGGGGGTGGGAGGTTGGGGGAGCCTGGTGGTGGGTATTGTGGAGGGCACGCATTGCATGGAGCCCTGGGTGTGGTGTAAAACTATGAATTCTGTTACGCTGAAAAGAAATTAAAAAAAAAAAGAATTAAAGGTATCTATGAAGTAGTAGTGATTGTTGTCTTCTTGGCTGTTTGGCTTTCTGGGGGAGGGGCCTGCCGCTTGGGTTTTCAGGTGGTGTTTCCTGAGTTAATTCCTCCCGCCCCCGCCAGGGGGTGGGCTCTGAGGAAACCCGGCCTTTAGGCTTTTGTTCTCTGGAGGTTTTTATGTCTGTTCCTTTGTTTTCTCTCCTCCCTTGGCAGCTTCGGATGGTTCTTGGAGGTTTAGAGGAAAGCAAACTACACCCAGTCCTCCCTCCCAGAGAGAAGCCCCAGTCCGTTCCCCTCTGGGTGCTGCAGAGCAGGTTCCCAGCCCTGATCTCTGGGGACACCTGTGCTTTCTGCTTGCACTCAAAACCACAAGTGGCAGCTGTCTGGGCAGCTCCAGACCTCCAGAGAGTTTCCAAGCAGGGAAAGCACACTGAGATTTTCCTGCTGGCCTGTGCTGGGAGCTATCAGACTTTCTGGGTCCTAGAGAGCCCAGCTGGTGCCCACACGCCTCTCTCAGGGGAGGGTGTGGAGCGCGTCTCAGGCTTTGCTAGCGCGGCGTGTCACACACGTGGGGACTGCAAAAGTCCGTTTCTGCTCCGGGAGGGTCCCAGCCCCTGCCACAGGCCATGCACCCTTAGGAGGTCTCCTCACAGCTCAGAGACCAAGACCTGTTTTCTCCGCTGCACTCTCTCTGGCTCAGTGCCAGGGGTGTCTGCCCTCCATGGGGGACTTAAGCCCATGTCCCTAACAGTTCCAATTCCCACAATTTCCCCCTGCAATCTTTTCTCTTTTTGAGTGCTTTTTATCAGTCTTCAAGTTAATGGTGGTCCCCAGTCATAGGACACTCTGGTATTGGGGTATTACTTCCCAATGAGTTTCCTCTGGTGGCTCCCTCCCCCTTTTCTTTATCTTCCGATACCAGTCTGGCGTTCACACTCCACTTTACCTGGCCACTGGCGTCTTCTGCCTCTGTAGAAATCCTGATGTCCCACTGGCGTCTTCTGCCCCTGTAGAGATCCTGACGAGTAGAATTCTGATCTCAGGCTGATTTCATGAGTGATCGGAGTTCCTTGGTAGGTAATCAGCTCACTTTAGGGGACAGGTTGAACCAGAGCCTCCTCCTAGTTCCCCGCCATCTTGTCTCCCCCTACAATCCATTTCATTGATTATTACTTCTACTGCTGTTTCTGTTGTCCCATCCTCACATAGGGGTGCCCCCTTCTTCACAGTCTCCAAATTGAGACCTAAGACTCATATTTTATTCCCTCTTTCCTTCAACTCAGAGATACATGAAGACATGGGTCCTATGGGAACCCTTCCTCAGCATGTCGGACATGTCCCTTCTTTGTTTTCCCATTTATTTTCCCGCCATGGATTTCTCATGCCCACACACAATCCTCTTGTCTGATGTGATTCTAATGTGCCTGTAAGATGTCTGGTCATACACACATTCTAGTGTGTGACATCTCTCCTGCCAGGTATCTGCTTTCCCATGAAGAATGATTTGCTCAGAGGTCTTCCCCAAAGTTCTCTGCACCCACCACACCACTGGGGCCACTGTCACATGGCACTCTGCTCATGTGAGGGTCTCTGTGTCTACTGTTCCACTTGGCCTGTGTCATTTAAAAGGAGGGAGAGGATTAAAAATGATATTTCAGCCTCCTCCATAGCAGCTGAATTTTAGAATAAAGCCAAGCTATGGATAGACAACATTCTGTGAGAATGTAGGTGTGTTTTAGTTTATGTTTGGTGGTGGTAGTGGTGCTCCCAAGAGAGATTCCTTTAGATCCAGAAGGCCATTATGGAGAGAAAACATTCTTTATATACCTGTAAAGTTTAACTTGTTGTTATGTCATTACATCTACAAGCCCACAAAATTGAACAATGACCTTAGTGGTCTTTCATGTCATTGGTCCGTTTGTATCGTCAGCTGATTCAGTGCCTTGAAATTTAAACTCCATATATTATTTTCACATATTGTTTTTTCTTAACTAAGTAAATTATTTTATAGAATTAATCATCCCGATTCCTGAAACCATAATTAAAAAGAAATATATTAAACTTATATGTGTGTAACCAAATAATGCTCATCAATGAAATAAGATTTTAATGGAAATCTGATCTAAATTAGTTACGTAATTTAAAATTGGATTTTCAAACATGTCTTTACACTACATTTTAAATATTTCAGAAAAGAGTGAAGTACACATAATCCTTCTTATCACAGTTAAAGTAATTAAATATTTGATTTATCTCCACCTGCATATTACACATTTCAAACTGTCCTGTGGTTGACCAGCAAGCTCCTACCATGGAGAATGACATCAGCAGGAACCAGCTATGACACTGACACCTCTTTTCTGGGACCTGCAGCTTTCATGTTCCAGAATAATTCTTTTTCCTCCCTAGTTTATTCCTTCAGCTTGTTGTGAAAGGCACTGAGCTGTGTGGTTCACATTCAACAAGAAGTGGATCTGCCATCTGGTTACCAGATCTGTTAGCCTAGTTTTCTGTACATGCACATCTGCTCACATATGAGGAAACGTGAAGGTGCTGTGCACTGGAGGCCCGTTCCCAGGATCCAGACCTGCTGGTACTTCACACAGACAATCAAGGTCTGTGACTTAGTTCCCCTGGGAGTGAGCCCTTCCTAAGAGACAACCAAGAGCCTTCACAGACTCAGATTCAACCCAGATTAGATTCGAGGTCAGAATGTTCATGTGATTCCTCCCCTGCATCCCCCCCCATAGCCATTCCCACTATGCAGAGGACTGAAGGAGAGTGACCCTCATACAGGTCCACATGTGAGCCCCTTCCTGATGGACTTTGAGTTGTTGGGTTTCTCAGGGTGTTGGGGGTTGAATGTGCATGGGGATCCCCTGCTCAGGGATGTGGGTAGCAGTGGGAGAGATTGTGGAGGGTCCCAGCAGATCTGTAGATCACAGAGTGAATAGCTCAGAGTTGTCTGTACCTGGGCCTGGACCTGTACCTTCTACATGCTGCCCAGGTTCTGCACAGGTGACAGCAATGTTGCAGGAGGGGACATAACTCTCTCCTCTTATGCCAAGGTATATCCTCATGGGATAGATCTGAAGCAGACACATATGCACATGTCATGCCCCTGACCCACCAGCACTCAGCCTCCAGGGCTCCTATTCACACCTCCTTCTATACCTGACATGAATGCGATGATCCTGAATCCAAGAACCACAATGGGGACAGTGGTGGTCACATCTCTATGGCCTGGCCAATTCTTGTCATGACACAGCCCCTCTCTGTCTCTTGTCAGCTGAGTCCTCAGTGAGGTTATGGACACATGTGGCAAATATTTTGTCTCCCTGGGAAAGACCAAGGCCTCCGCAGCAGGACTGTGATGGAAATGTGGAGCACTCCAATTGGGTCCTAACCAGGGACCTCACTCAGGGAATACAGGCCAATTCTGATATGCCTAAGACATTAAGTACCTTTTAGTACACTGACAAAATGCTCATGGGAATTGTCCCAGTTCCTATGAGGTGGCACCTCTCACTCTGAAAGCCACACAGCAAGCTCCAGGGACACCTACTTAGGTCGATAATGTAAGGAGCACAATAGTTAGATACCTGGAAAACATGAAGTCTGATGGTCCATGAACTTGAGCTGGCCAGTGGGAAGAGAGAACTGGTGATTTTGAGAAGTCACAATGGTCGGCCACAAAATGTGGGAGAGATGGTGGTTTTTGCTCTGAGCCTATATGACCTATGGGAGAGAATAACCTGGAGATGCTTTCAATCTTGCCACAGAAAGCCTCCTGAGGTGTATAATACTAAGCTCAACAGGCAGTTGGTTTGTGGGGGTGCCCTGAATTACCTACAAACTTGACTCTGAAAATTAGGCTCGTTATCAATCACGGAGATGTTGATCAGTGAGTTCTTAATAAATGCACTCATTGCTGTGCTGAGGCTTGTCCTATGTGGGCGTGGACAAGGTCCTCAGTGCCAGTAGTGTGTGTGGACTGCATAGCTGTTTCTCATGATGGCCTTAATTTCTCTGATATATTTCAAACTCTTGCCCAACACCCATTGTCTTGCTATGGCCATAAAATCTCCTCAGAGGAAGCACATGCTACTTGCTGCCGAGGGGTCAGAGCCCATGCTCATCCTGACCTCATTCTCTCCATTTGCCTTCTTGACCAGCATTATTCCAAGGACGGCTTCTCATCCGTATCAACATGGGATATACCTGAGCAAACGGAGGCTTGTGGAGGGAGGGCGGCTTTCATAAGAGGTGGGGATGCTGTGACCCTTCAATTTCTGATTAATTGGGTCCAGGTGAGAATCCTCCCCCTCTTTGCTAATACAAAGCCCCGACAAGGGCCTGCATGACTCTGAAATCACTGGGACTCACTGAAGAACATTTCCTGAGCCCAGAGTTTGCCAAGGAGGGGTCTGAGGCAGTGGGGATTTGGTTTAGGCAGGGCTGAAAGCATGGGGATCAAGAATGCCCCCACACTGAGCAGACAGAATCCAGCTGGGCTCTCAGGGCTTTAGGCTATAATGAGTTGTTTGCCCTGAGACAAGAAGGGAGTGCTGCGGAAGTCTTCTGAGGTCTTTACCCAACTACTCTGAGGACAATTCAAGCAAAGGACCTTGGGATTGGAGGCTGGATTCTGGGCTTCCTGATGGGGACTCAGCAGCTGTGTCCTCTCAGTCCTCTGAGCAGGGACCTGTATGTTGTCTCAGCAGTTACTTCCTCCAATGGATCTCCAGAGGCCTGGAGCCAGCTGTTATCATCCTCACTGTGTGCTGTGAGTTGAACTCCAGCACCAGGGCTCAAGGAGGGGCTGGACGGTCTCTGGATGGACCTCAAGTGCATGGATAGCATGACCTGTCACAGAGTTTGTGGTAAAAAAAAAAGAAGACTGGGGTGCACCTGGGTGGCTCACTGGGTTAAGCCTCTGCCTTTGGCTCAGGTCATGATCTCAGAGTCCTGGGATCTAGTCCTGCATCCGGCTCTCTGCTCGGCATGGAGCCTGTTTCCTCCTCTTTCTCTCTCTGCTTGCCTCTCTGCCTACTTGTGATCTCTGTCAAATAAATAAAAATAAAAATCTAAAAAAAAAAAGAGGCCTGGTGCAGCCCAACTTCTTGTGGGGACTCAAGGCTGTGTCACCATGGCCTGGATATTTATTTCATCATACTCTCTCACTGCACAAGGAAGGACTAGCCCCAGGGACACAGAGCAACCTGTAGGACTATGTCAGCCACTCTAGCTTAGAGGTTTGAGTAAATTTAATCTGGTCCCTGATCCAACACCCAAAAAGTGTTTGTCAGTTCTCTGTCCCAGCCTTTACTGACTGAGTCAGCCACCCTCACTTCCTGCACCTTTGGCATCATCAGCAGGACTCACATGCACCCCAAACAGTGGCTTCAGTGTGGGGAGTTCTGCCTTATCCTTGTTCCAGTAGCTGCCAGGAAGCCCTCCAGAGCCTATGCTGAGGTTCTATTCAGAGACAACAGGTTTCTGGGGTCTGCAGTCACTTCTCTGGATCCAAAGATGCCTCAGCCCATGCAAGGCTTTTGCTTATCCCTGGGCTTCAGCCTGGAGATAAGGCTGACTCTCACTGGGCTCAAATTATGGCTGTGGGAGCAGCTTTCATTCCGCAGTGTCTCAGATAAGGAGGAAGTGAGATGAAGACCCTTGAGTCCAGAGACCTTGGCTTCAGACTATTTTCATTGAGAAATTTAACCTGGAGACACACAGGCGGTACATATCTGTTGGAAGATATCTTCTTGGACAGAAGAAAAATACCCAGATTATGCATTTGAGGTGACACATCGCAGGACATCCCCAGATGGCAGAAACAGATGCCGTATCAAGCCCAACTGAACATTCCCACTAAGTCTGGGGAAGATGAACAGGAATAAGCACTCTGTCTCCTTCCAAACCTGATGTCCAGTGAACAACCATCCACAACCCATTCTATCATCTTATTCCATAAAAAGTTACCTCCTGTCACTGCTGAGGTATCCATCCCCCCTGGTGTTTGATTGTGCTTCCCTCCCCTTTGGGAAATCTTTGCTGATGAACTATTTCTTGGCTTGAACTGTATCTCTTGCTCTCTCCCTCTCTGGCTCTCTGGAAACTGGTTATTTTCTTCCAAATAGATGGGATATCCCAAGATTGGGGTGGACAATGTCCTTCCTGGGGCTCAAGGTCTGGATGGGAAGGGGCATCTGCACCCTCCTCAGTTATTTCTGGGATATGCTAGCATCCCCAGAGGACTCACATGTTTCTTGGGACTGGAGAGAACATAGCTAGAGCCCATCTGGGGAAGCAGAGGTTTGGGAAGCTAGGGAGGGGAGTGAGGGCACGTAGAAAGGAGCCCTCCCTCCCCTGGATGCTGCGGGTGTGCTGGTCATTTTTAACACTGGACTTGATGGCTTATATTGTATCTGAGGTTTGGCTGGTCCCTGCTTGTCCAGGTTCCACCCAACAGAGACCTGCCTAGGATACAGTGTGGCACTGAGGAGGCTGGGCCCAGCTGGCTACAGGTGCTATGGTGTGGGGCCCACTCAGGACTGTGTGCAGGGCCTGCCAGGCCTGATGTTCACTCCAGCTTTTGGTCTCTCAAGGTGGTTGTATTCCCCTGGGGTTGAGTTAAGTTACAGCCACCTCCATTAATGTCGATTATAGCAAGATCCTTGTCAGCCAGTCGGTTCCTCCCTCAAACTCAGTTCTTCCCTAGCATGGCCCAATGATCTGTAGGACTGCAGGTGGGGATAGGGTGAGCTGTGGGCTGCCTCCTATAGCAGCAAGGAAAAGAGGAGGTCTTTGGGGTCAGGCTGCCATGAGGTGGGGTAAGGGCCCATGGAACTTGGGCTCCTTGGCTGTCCATGGCTTTGGAGGTGGTCTGTTCCCCCTCAGAGTTGTCCAAGGGACCAAGGCTTGTTGCAGTTAAAGATTCAGGATGTCGTTGGGCTCTTCTTGCCCGTGTATCCTGGGGACCCAGCTCCCCTCAATCCTTTGAATGAGATGGGGGGACAGCAGGAAGACAGACCAGGGTATGGTGGGGAAGGCAGTGAGGGTCGCTGTCAGGAGAGATCAAAAAGACCCCTAGGACAAGCCCCACCCCCCAACGGATGGAGGAAAGATGGAGGTGGATCTGTTGTGGTGGAGGAAGGACATGTAGTGCAGACACCAGGGACAGGCAGGAGTCTGCAGGTGCATTCCTGAACATGTACGTGAGTGCACTGAGGACTGGGACTCCCTCTGTCCCACCCTGCCTGGGCAGAGCCCTGAGGTATACTGGGGAGGGCTTTCACTAGATTTGAAAACCTCAGGAACTAGGCCAAGGGCTAGAGATGTTCTCTAAGAGCAGGGCCTGGAGAAGACATCCTTACTGCCCAGAGTTTAGCAGCTTTCTGACCTACTTGGTTAGGGGACTGCAGGGCAGGTTCTGGGAGAAGTACTTGGAGACCTTAGGGTGGTCCCAGGTCAGCTAGTCAGCTCCAGCTCCTCAGGCTCCTGCAGCTGCACCAGGCCCCACTTCCCCATGGATGTCAGCAGCCAGCAGCTTGCCAGAGACAAGAGATTCCATCTCCTTCTGGCCAGAAATTAATGCAGCCTGAAGTCCCACACCTGGCAGCACCATCACAGGTAGAGGCTGCAGAGGGACGACATGGTGGACAAATAGCTGAGGCCAGTATCTGTGATGTGCTCACACCCTGGAGCATGTGGGTCATTTATTTGTTTGTATTATTTTAGGAAATAACTTTCCTTCAGAGAAGTTACGGTTCATTGCCTTGTAATATTCATTGTTATTCTTGAGGGGTTAAAAAACCTCTCTGACTGTTTAAAATATTTTATTTATTTATTTGTCAGAGAGAGAGAGAGAGAGAGAGAGAGAAAGCACAAACAGGGGAACAGCAGACGGAGGAGAAGCTGGGTCCCCACACAGCACGGTGCCCAATTTTGACAGTAACCCTGGCCACAAACATACTCTCCTCTCTCTGAAGCAGCTACACATGAACTTGGACCAGCTCCTACAGAATCTCCCTGACAACACCCCACACACACTCCTCTTCTTCTGTCTGCTCTTGTGTCCCTCAAGCTTCAGTCCCTCCCTCTGGCTCTGCAGTCTGAACTCCATCTCCATGTCAGGATTTCAGAGAAAAATGGAAATGCTTGTGCTAGTTCCCATTCTCCAGGGTCGATCACTGGGAAGGAGAATGACTAGAAAATAGAGCTGCATGGAACCCTTCATATTCTACATCTTGTTTCTGTCTCTTGAGAAGACCTGGACTTCTGATTCAGTGAATTTTAAAAAAGTATGACCTCACATCAGTCCTCACTGCCTATATAAATCCTTTCCATGGAGAACGTAAGACCCCAGGCTCCGTGTTGCTTCCCTGGAAATAGGGCTCCTGGGGATGTGGGACACAATCCCCTGTGCTCTTTAGGCTGGGCTATGACCTCCTCAGTCATCCCCGTGCCACCTCCAAGGAGGGTGGACCTCTGCTGAGACTCTGCTGTCCCAATCTAGGTCCTCAGGGCTATGACATCAGGGATGCTTATCTCCAAATCTCCTCCACTCAGATGTGGGCCCTTGGGCAGACACTTCTGGGTCTGGTTGGTCTTGGGTAATAGAATTTTCTTCTTCTAGTCATGGGTGGCTGAGTGAAAAATTCCTTTGTTCTGAACTTGCTGAACAAAAGGAAAAGGGAGTACAGCTATTGCCACCCCTGGGTCCAGTCTGATCCCAAATACTTCCTTCGTGGAGGTGCTGTCTGTGTTTGGTAATTTTATCTCAGAGATGGCTCTGAAGCTCATAGGAATAGCTACTTCTTGGATTTCACTGGGTACCACATTACCTTTTTACCTGCAGGACAAGACCCATGATAAACAACCCATGACTTCAATAATAATAATAAATCAAATGATTTCAGAAAGAAGTTTATAGACTCCTATTCAGCTGAAAAATAGAAGGCATTTGTTTTCTATCATTTTTCCATCCATGCTTTCAACCCTAAATTCCAGCCACTTTCTATCCACAACGAACAGATATGACAAAAGTACAATAGTCATTGTACTTGCAACTTCTCCTTGTCATTGTTCCTGAGTTTAAATCAATCTGACTTAGTTAAATTGGGATAAACTAACCTGAATCCATTCCAAGTGCACAGCTTGCAAAGTGGTTACTAATAAATAAAGTGTTTCACTCCATATCTGTTACATCAGCAGTGTCACTCCTGTCCTCCTAGAACCTTCTGCAGGTTTGCCCTTTGTGATCTGAGGTCAGAGAAACTCAGAGCCTCACATGGCAGGGCTCCTGCAGACTAGTGTCTGTGCTAGGTGGACAGATCCTAGGAGGGAATCACTGTCCATGGTGTGTGGAGAACTGTTGTTTCAAACATGTGTAAATGGTAACCGATGACAAAGATCTTCAGTGAGTTACCCTTCTAGGAAGGCACACCGGGGTTTCTTCCCACAACCAAGAGAGAAAACTCCATATCCTCAGTGCTTCCACTGGAAAACATGGAGGAGTCCCATAAAAGAAATGGCAGAGAAGGGGTCTGCAGAGAAGGGGTCATGTGTCCTTTGGGATGCCACTGTTCTGCACTTCATCCTGATCTCAGGGGAGTTTGTGCAGTGACACAGTTTGAGTTCTTATTCATGAGAGCCATGGACAGACTCACCTTGAGGAGTCTAAGTAGAGGATAATAT
Source organism: Mellivora capensis (assembly GCA_004024625.1). NCBI lineage: Eukaryota > Metazoa > Chordata > Mammalia > Carnivora > Mustelidae > Mellivora > Mellivora capensis. The sequence goes on from PISX010022911.1 coordinate 18,739, forward strand.
CTGCCCTGTGATGTTTGGAGGGCAGGTAAGGGGATCCCTGGCCTGACTCCAATTCAAAGGACAGTGGTCAGTGCAATGGGAAGGCCAGAGATCTCTGATGAGCTCTGGTTGCCATGTCATGCAAGGGTGTTTCTGGCCTGGACTTCAGAGATTCTCAGGTCCATTTTCTGAGGAATCAGAGGTGATCAGAGCTGGGACCTGTCATTTGGCCCTGCCTGTGCCCTCTGCTCTGGGCTCACAGCTGGGAAATCCTCACCCAATAGTTAGTTCTACACAACAACACCCCCTGCTCTCCCCTCTGTTATCCTCTGGTGAAGAACCTGACTCAGGGCCAATAAGCGTACAGATTGCTGGAATCTCAGTTGCATGAACAATCCCTCCTTCTCTCACAGGTAGAAGAGGAGAAGGGAGAGATTATGGAAAGTCTGAATACCAAATATTTGTCAGGAAAGACGCTCTGACATAGACAGAGCTTGAACATGGTAGGGACATTCTGTGTCCCCATGTAGGTGAAACTGTCATGAGAGAGAAGGAAGACACACAAGTATTTATACCAATGCAAAAAGATTTTAATGGAGTGTGAGGTGGGGTGAGGTTTGTGGGGTGGAGCTTCAGCACTGGAGGAGTTGACAGGGAGCCCTGGATTCTGATGTGCCATGATGATGTCCTGAGGCTGCACTGTTAGTGAGGACCAGGAAGGGAGCATGGAGACAGAGACTGGGTAGTGGCTGTGGATGGTGCCCATGTTATATTAGGAGTCTTGGTGAGGGGTAAGAGGTGAGGCAGGGAAGAAGGATCAGATTCTCCATGACGTGGAGGATTCAGGGACTGAGGATGAGGGCAGGAAGGACAAGGAGGCATTTCAGTGTCCTGGGAACACTCCACCAGAGCAGTGGGAAGACCCATCTCTGATGCAAGAAGACTTCCATCCCTGTCACCCAGGAAACAGGATCAGCCCTGACCCAGGAGACTGTTTATCAGGTTTCCAGGATTGCAGAGGTTTGCTTTACTTTGATCTGACACATGACGAAACAGGGAATTTTCCCTGTGAGGAAAGAATGTCCATCCTGCACAGGAGAGGTTGTGTCCTTGGAGAATTGTATTGCTCATCACACTGTATACCTTACATATGAACAGTATTTATTTGTTAACTATCCATCCATGCATCTGAATGTAAAACTATTGGTATTTCAGTTTTGTTTTATTAATTTTATTTTACTTCATTTCACTTTGTTTATATTTTAATTCAAAATCAATTAGCCACAGTATAGTACATTAATTTTTGATATAATGTTCAATTATTCATTAGTTCAGTATAACGTCAGTATTTCAATTTAATGTTTTTCGGATACATTAGGAAACATTTCTAGTTGCAGAAAGCAAATGGAGGTAAAGCACAGATAATCACAAAGAGTTCAAATATCTAGCATTTTGATGTTACAGTGGGGAGTGAAGTTCTTTTTTTTTTCATTTTTCATTATGTTCAGTTGCCAACCTGCAGTACATCATGAGGTTTTCTTGTAGTGTTCAACAATTCATTAGTTGCATATAACACCCAGTGCTCATCCCACTATGGGCCCTCACTAATATCCACCTCTCAATCACCCCATCCTCCCACCCCCTCCCTTGTGTAAGGGAACATTTTCATGTGAATAGTAACCATACTAATATTTAATTACAAAATTTATTCCAAGAACTTACACATAGAAAATAAAGAAAACATAGCATATGCTTCATACTCTGGAGTAAGAATGACTGTATCTGAAAACACTTGTGTGAACATTTGTGTAAATACTATAAAATTCCCTTTCCTTGTGCAGTCACTGTGGAGCAGAGAGAAATAGAAAGGTGGTTGTGGATGTGACGGTGGATTTGGGAGCAACATACAATTTCTATAGTAACAGGTGAAAGAGAAGCCAAAAATTTGTAGTTCTCTCCATTATTCAATAAAAAGGTGATTGAATGTTCATTTCTGAATTCTAAGAAAATGCTTTGTACTTAATGGTTTTTACTAAGTTTTCATGGTCATTTTTTCCCATTATTAACATCTGTGTTCAGGACATAAGTGACATTAGACATAAATATTCATATTAAATTCAATGATATCGGTGAATCAGCATTATTCCTGGAAAAATAGTTCATGTGTAATTATATGCATGAAATTTTGAGACAGAGAGGACCTAAAACTTAAGGTGAAAAGAAACAGTTAGAAAGAATAATTGACACATATGACAATGTATGTATTTGTTCTCATCCATCACTAAAGATGATGAAACAAATGAGAAGTAACAGAATCGTCATAAATACCACTATGGATATTGCACCTAAGGAAGCTGCATATATTGTGCCTTTCATCAGGGATAAGCAGAGATGCCGTAAGTTCCAGAAGGATACCAGGCCACTAGAGGGAGCCCTGAGATAACATTGCAGGTTACCCCAGTCATTCTCATTCTTGGGTCTGCATTAATGAATTACAGTCCCTGAAGATTGTCTAGTGAGTAAGTAGGAACCAAAGCAGAATGGGGAAAGTGGGAAGCTGGATGAGGAGGAACCAGGACCCCCTCACAATGAGAAGCACAGGGAGCAGCTGTCCAGGTGTTCCATGCTGATGCTGCTTGATGCGTCCAAGAGCTTTCCTTGTGCTGGGCTCTCAATCCCTGAAGGACATGCTCATGCACTCCTCTTGCCCTGGGGTAGTGTAACAGGGATTCCCAAGGCAATGTGTGCAGTGAGTGCACCTCCCCACAACTTTCTCGGAGAATGAGAGCTGAGGGCTCAGGGGCTCCCTCACTCATTGGTGGACCTGACTTACTGTGCTCACTGCTTAACTCACATCTGCTGTCCCTGCATATTCATGACCTCAAAGTCTTTTCACTATTGTCCTCATAGAACACCTTAACTGTGGATTGAGATTTGTGAAGGCCAGAGAAATCCTGGCCATGCTGAAGCCCCCAGACTCTGCTTGCAGAGGACAAGTATCTGGAAATCTGTCACTACCATCTGCAGGTGTCACTGATATTATTTCCATTTGCCTTCATAGGTCTGGTATCTTCATACAAATCTGTGTCTGTGTTTGACTGTCCATCTGTTCCTGCTTGGATGTAGGCCGTGAGGACAACTCATGGCGATGGAGGATGAAACTTGATACAGTGGTGTGAGTCAATATTGAGTACTCATGTGGTTTCTGGGGACCCAATATGCAAAAAGTCTCACTTCACTGGGGACAATGTCTCATTTCACTTGGTCAAATATGCAACACCCAATAGAGTATTTTCCTAGATGCCTCAGACAGAGCCCTGTCCCTTCTGGACAAGCTCAGTAGTGATAACTGCTCTCCTCAGAACTCAGACACTTGGACCATCCTGATTTCAGATGGATGTTTCCAATGGTACTGTGCAGGTACATAAAATGAGTAAGTCTCCTACACGATGATTGGGACAGTGACATTATTTTTTTCCAGTTCATTAATGAACTCCTGAAAGCTAAACACAGAGCATAACTGTACAGTGATTATGTTACCGTATATTCAGAATTACCTAGCATTTGGATTTATTCAGCCCTGTTCAAGGACCATTACCAATCCATGATCAGCCTGAACTGGTCTTTAAGCTTAAGGTTTTATCTTCTCCCATAGTTCCCGCATATTCATAACTGGAACTGAATGTACATGGATTCCTTTTATATGGTGTCTCATTGTGTTGTTGCATTTGTTGATCTAAGGGTTCGCAGTTAGGTTACCCCAGGCCACATTCTACAGGACTTGACATTTGATGTTTATATTGGTCATGATACTATAAAGTTGTTGGGAAAAGTGTCTTCTGATCATTCTTACCTCTCTTGGTTTCCATTTGTCCTTTAAGACTGGAAATTCCTTATTTTATTTTGCTTCCCTGATATATTTAACATATTTTAATGAATTCTATAATTGTTCTTAGTGAGACAATTGGTATAAAAATATCATTGCTATAGTGGAACTTCTTCTGAATTAGAAGTCCTCCTTCTACTTCTGTACTGAGGAACCTCATGACCTGTTACCCAAAAGCAAAGGGTCTGATCAAGTTTGTTGTGAGCTCCATGGCTTATCACTTAGAAAACAGGACTATCTAGAAATTTTCCAGTAATAAAAATTTTATCTGATAATGGGATTTGGTTTTACTAAATCTAGACCTGTAATAATAGACTTATTTTAGATCCTTCCAATGAAAGAACCTGAGATAGAAAAATATGTGAACTCTGGGATTAAACAGAGAGAAGTGATGAGCATGCCTGAGGGCCCTGTCCTCAAAAGTGGAAGGATCATCTCCTGCCCCAGAGTATTCCTACGATCCCCAGGGTATCATTGAAAGAGACAGAGAAACACAGTCTGGCTAGTTTCAGAGTCAGTAAATAATCAGCTAATCCTGGAAAAGGACCAGGGGACATATAGGGAACTTGGCAGAGGGGACTTGGGTCTCTCAGGTCACAGTCCCATATTATTGTTATCCTAACCACACCCACTTAACAAGTGTGGGGGATACTTTTGGTTATTGAGACAAAGTAAATTTGCTTAGACTGGGACACAATAAAAAGACAGTTATTTTATTTTTTTAAGATTTTATTTATTTGAGAAATAGGGAGAGAGAGAACATTATGGGAGGGGTGAAGAAGGAGAGGAAGAAGTAGAAACCCCCTGAGCAGAGAGCCTGATGCTGAGTTTGATCACAGAGCTGCAGGATGATGACCTAAGCCAAATGCAGATGCTAAACAAACTGTACAATCCAGGCATCTTTTTTTATTAAAGATTGTATTTATTTATTTGACAGACAGAGAAGTCACAAAGTAGACAGAGAGGCAGGCAGAGAGAGAGGGGGAAGCAGGTTCCCCACTGAGCAGAGAGCCCAATGTGGGGCTTGATCCCAGGACCCTGAGATCATGACCTGAGCTGAAGGCAGAGGCTTAACCCACTGAGCCACCCAGGCGCCCCACCCCACCCCATCTAGGCATCTTATTTTTTTTGTTTAGATTTTTAAATTATTTATTTGACAGACAGAGACCACAAGTAGGCAAAGAGGCAGGCAGAGAGAGAGGGAGAGAGAGAGATAGGAGGAGGAATCAGGCTCCCCGCTGGGCAGGAAGCCCGATGTGGGGCTCGATCCCAGGACCCTGGGATCATGACCTGAGCCGAAGGCAGAGGCTTTAACCACTGAGAAACCCAGCCACCCCCCATCTAGGCATCTTGGAAGTAAGTTATTTTCATTGAGCTCATAAGATAGACAGAATAAAGGTTGTGGAGTTTTCTGGTTTCTGAAGCACAAGTGACACCAGAGAAGCAGAGCTGATGTTGGCCACAGACAAAGATGGGGGATGATGGGTCAGATCATCTGATGGGGGACAGGTGTGGTAGGGAAGCTCCTGGTGACAGTGGGGCTGTGCTCACCTCTGTCATGGTGAGAGTCAGTCTCATCCTCAGGCTGCAGGTCAGGGGTGATCAAGGAGGTGTTGATAAACCAGAAACAGGTATATTTGCCTGTGACTCCTGAAAATACATCACTGCTGGACTAGCTCGCAGATATAGGGGCTTTGTCTGGGAGACCTTGTTACCCACCACCATGGTAATTTCCAATGTTTTTGCTATACTCAGTGTGACAAAGGTGAACTCCTCATTGGACCCCATTGAGAACTTCAGAGGGAATTTATGCTGCATATTTTAGGGGGTTTTTGATACTCCACAATGCCGGCTGACACCCTGGGTGCTTAAAAGCTCCTTCAGAGTAGAAAAGGAGAAGAGGGCACACATCACTTCCCATGGGCTTTGGAAACCCACCTATGGGAGTTCATGTGCATCAAGAGATGTTACCTGTGGGTAGTCACTTTTGACACTCAGGGGTTTCCTAAGAATGCTGGATTCTCCCCCTTTCCCCTTCCCCAGATCTGAATATAAGTTTGCTGGCCTCATTTAGCAGATGTTCTTCATGCATAACCCCCATCTCCTTGACATGACAGTGAAAGACACAGATTCCACATAAGTGATCCAGGTCAACTCTGGGCCTTGACCTCTCCCAGGCCTGTATTTGCCATCTTCCTGCCTCATATCAGGAGTACAGTGCATGTTAGCCAGCCCCTCAAGTGGGGAAGGGAGGTAAGGTCTCTCAGTAACATCAGGAGAAGAAGCCATGTGTATAGGACTGTCCACCTGCTGGGATTGGGCACTTTCTCTGAACAAGGAAGATAGCAGACTTCTTTGTTTCTTTTACTGGTATAAGTTTAGTTTGGCTGTGATTTTGCTTGTTTCTCCTCCTCCTTCTCCCTCTTCCTATTCTTCTACATTTTTGTCTAAGTCTAAAGGTTCATTGATGGAAAATTGACAGAGGATTCTAGGGCCTTGAAGAAGCTTCTGGGAAGGATCCTGTGGTTGTTCCCACAGCTACTCCCTCCACACCCTCTTGGGTTCCATACAGACCAGGTCAGTGCTTTTGATCTACTTACCATTATGTCAGTGTCACTGTGAGAATCACCAGTATTTCTAACAACACAGTAATAGTCAGACTTGTCCTCAGACTGCAAACCAGAGATGATCAGAAGCCGTGCATTGGCCAAGGCATCTTTGGAGCCAGAGAAGCGGCTGGGAAACCTAGGGCCCTGGTGTTTTTCTGAGACTGAGTAGAAGCTCAGGAGATACTGGGGAGGTTTGCCTGTCATTTGCTGGTACTAGCCTATGACATATCTCCCAACACTGAACCCACTGCTCAGGGTCCAGGTGAGTCTGGCTCTTATTCCCAGAGGTTTCAAGAGGGAGGGTGGCAGGGTCAGGGCAGACTGGAACAGGAAACCCACAAACACAGACACTCATGGGTGATGGGGTGTTTCTCAGTCTTAAGGGCTGATAATATCTGGGAAGATCCCAAGACATCATATGATTTCCCTAAGTGAGCAGAGAGAAAGGAAAATGAAGAGAAGGCCCCAGGCCATGACGACACAGCCCTTGGTACCCATAGAGAAGCCAGGCTGTCTCAGGCTTGTCTTGTCCTCTGTACTGTCCCCATTTAAAGGAGGGAATTCTTTATGCAAAAGTGTACCCATTTCCAGACTCTGACAGTCCCCAGATGACCACTGATTTAGTAACTTGAGAGGGGACCTGAGGACAGAGGAGACTAAGGGCAGGACCTGCTCTGAATGGGACCCAGGAGGGGTGGGTGGAAAGAGCAGCTGTGGGAAGCACCTTGTTGAGTATCATTTAGAGAATATAGATACACGTCTGTGATTTGAGAAGCTTATAACATAGAGGGGAAAATCATGAGAAATAAACACTCCTGTGAGAATGAGAATGTTTACAAAGCATAAATCATATGATATATGGAGATTACCCCTCCCCTGGTGAAACATTGGGATCTTGTCCTCAGAGCATACTTTAAAGTGTGTCTCAGGAGAGGAGTGGCCATATTCTCCACATGGGCTCTTAGAAGAGAAAATCAAAACAGGTTGTGAAGATGCTCAAACCATGATGGGACACAGCAATTTCACAGATTGGGGAAAACCGTCTGGTGATAGCGAGCACAGGGACCCAAGGCTGTGGCCTTGGGCCAGAACTTAAGCAGATGCTGCATTCCCAGATGCCGTCACACCATGGAACCCAGGGACAGGCTCACAGTGCCCCTGTTGCCCCAGTCCTGGGTCCCTTAACTGAGTTGAGGGGACTGGAGACCAGAATAGAATTCCCCCTCCTTCCAGCCCTTTGTGTCCTCTGCCCACTCCCCATAGAGAATATGTCACACTGGGCCTTCCTTAGGCTGGAGCCTCATGGCTATACTCAGAATTTCCTGCTGCGGCTCCTCACTGAGGACTGTCTCCAGCTGTCTCCACAGCTCCAGTGCTTGTCCACTAATAGTGTGAGGTGTGGCAAGGTGTCAGAACCCATCTTTCGTGCAAGGAGCAAATGGACAAAGGCCCCTGTGCACCTGCCCCCAAGACTCTGAGTGGTATCCAAGAAAGTTGGTTTGTCTCTGTCTTTATGTGTCTCTACACCATCTCTGTCTCCCACTCCCAGCTCCTTTCTGAGTCTGCTTAGGCTCTGTCCAAACATCTGGTGGGGAGGACACAGGCTCATTCTTTCATGACCCATGACTTGGTCTGCAGCTCCAGGTGTGCTATGTAATTTCTAGGTCTTATAAGTAATAAAACTTTATTTTCCAAAGATCCCTATGGTTTTAGCTGAAGGATAACTTGCAGTTTTAATATGATCCACAAGGGTGGGCCCAGCCACCACATAGGTTTTGGAGAGGCTGAAATCTGCACAAAACATGAACTTCTGTTCCTGAAGGGATAATTTGACTCCCTAGCATATGTGACCATTAACTTCATTGTTCAATTCAGTCACATGTCAGGAACATCACAATTATTTATCACTCAATGTATCAGACACAGTCCATCAACCGGAGAAAGAGGCTCAAGCACAGTTTCTTTTATCCCTGGACATACAGACTCCCTTCCTTTTCAAAATCCATCAGGTCATCATCTCATTGCCCCACCCTTTCATTGAGGAAGCTTCCTACCTTCATAGAGGAGAGAATGGGATGATGTCGCACTGTGCACTCCATCACGGATCCCAGACTCCCTAGATGACTTTGTGTGTATGCACTAAGATGTTGTTACTGTGCGGTAGAGTTTACTGAGCTGTGACAACACAGCCGTGTGGTGTGGCCACCATAACAGCATCCTGTACAAGAGTGACCCCGCCATGAATACTGTCCTTGCATATTCATCCTCCTGCTACTTCTTCCACCTCCTCTCCATCACTGATCTTTCAGCACCCCTAGATTTGTGCCTCTTGTAAAATGTATTTCAATTATAATTATATTAAATATAACACTTTAAATATTATTTTTTCTAAAGAAATATGTATTTAAAATTCATGTATACTACTATGACTTCATAGGTCATTTGTTTTACTTATTTCTTGTCTGGTTTTTTGTGTTTTCTAATTTTTAATTTAAATTATAGTTAAAATACATGGTAAAACTGGTTTCAGATCTAGAATTTAATGATTTGTCACTAACATGTAACACTGTATGCTCATCACAAGTGTCCCTTTAAAACCCATCACCCATTTAGCCCACACCCCACCCACCTCTTTCATCAACCCTCAGTTAATTCTCAATAGTTAAGAGAGTCTTATGATTTGCTTCTCCCCTCTATTTTTTTCCTTCCCATATGATCCCCTGTTTAGTTTCTTAAATTCCACTTATAAGTGAAATAATACAGAATTTGTCTTTCTCTAACTTATTTTGCTTAGTGTAATACATGCTAGCACCTTCCACATCACCGCAAATGGCAAGATTTCATTCTTTTTTGATGACTTTTTGATGACTGCCAAAAAATAAATAAATAAATATGCACATACATACACATATATATAATACATGTGTATATATAATTCATATATATACAAATATAAAATATACACATATATAATATAAAATATACACATATATAATATAAAAATATACATATATAATATATGTATGTATACATATATACATAAATAAAGAATATTATATATATATAAATAAAGATAAAGAAGATGTGGTATGTGTGTATGTATGTATACATATATATGTACATATATATACATATACTTTATATGTATGTATTTTATATTATATATGTATATATTTATTATAATACACACATACCACATCTTCTTTATCTGTTCATCAGTTGATGGACATTTCGGCTCTTTCCATATTTGCCTATTGTTAGTAATGCTGCTCTAAACATTGGGGGCATGTGCCCCTTCGAATCAGTATTTGTATATCTTTTGGATAAATACCTAGTAGTGCAATTGCTGGGCCATGGGGTATAACACTGACTAATATCCCAGTGTACAAATATACAACTGAGTGGAGGAGGACTTTGTTATGTCAAATCATAGGGATTTTTAAAAACCTGGTATAAATATCCACACGATGTTCTGATTGCTTTCACATATGGTAATATGAATAAATCTTCTGTAAACATTCACATACAGGAATTTCTTTGGACAGGAATTTTGTTTTGGTTTCACTTTATCTAATTTATAGTTTGGCACATTTCCCATGTTCCCCAGAATATAACCAAAATGAGTTATCTAGTTAAAGTTAAAGTTCTATATGTGCATTTTAGTTAATGTTGCTGTGTGTCAAATGATAAACAAGTCCTAATACCTAAAGTATATTAAAAGTAGAGATAGTAAAATACTCCCTTTATGAATGCCCTTTTGTTAGTTTTTAGGAGGACTGTTCTGGGAGTGTCTGTCAATCACCTCTTAGAGGTGAAGTCCTATGCTTGGTCATTAAAATAGTGGAGGAAGCAGAGGAGGGGTGAAGGGAAGGGCTTTTTGCTAGTTATCTCCACACATATAAGACCATTTTAGGTTATAACCATAGGTCTGTATGTGCATTTTTATGAAGTACCTGTGTTTGTTGTGGACAAGTGTCATTATTTTGTAACATCTAAGCTTTTTGGATGTCCTGAGGTGACAATGTATGATAAAATGTACAGCTAGTGAATCAACCAATTTGTAAGTTTATTTTTGTTATCATTGATAGGTAAGAAGCATCTTGGACATGGAATTGTTACGCTGTTTCAGAAATGTGAGGACTTAGCTAGGTTGGCAGCAGAGGGGCAAGAGGAAGTATATAGAGAGAGATGTACGCGGATGTGTTCATACTGACATTGTAGTAACTATTAATATGTGTGCATCTCTTTAGCTATACTATAGGAATACATTAAGTGATTCAATGGAAACATACCCTGTTGCTAATATTTGAATAGTATAGATTGGATAATGAATTATTTTAGATGTATTATACATTGCGTACTCTTACTTATGTCTGTTTTAATTGAACACTAAGGGAATGCAGTATTTTAATGGTAACCCTGCCAGTATCTTTATCTAGAGGTCTGTTGCCATTTTTGTCTTTTCTGAAATCTTTGTCACTGAGAAAGGCAGGATTACACGTTTTTCTTTCAGATGGAGTTGGTGTAGTGTATTCTTGGTTATCAAAATACTCATAGTTTGGGGACTTTAGAATGGTAAATATTCATAGTGTGTAAAAAAGCATGATACATAACTACAATCTTAATTACATTAAAATGCTTACTTGTGTAGATAAATACATGGGACCTAGAAGTCAAACTGTAAACTGCTTGTGATTATGGATGACTTTGTTCTTTGCTTCTTGTGTTTTTCAATTTCCTTTTATGCACATGTTAACTTTTAAAAAATAAATTTTTAAAACCTAAAAATAAAAAAAATAAAATTAAGCAAATGATGATGCTAAATGCAAAGAGAACTGACATATCCATCAAGCAGAGCAGGGGCATGTTGAAGCTCCATGGAGGTTCAGAGCCCCCCAGATTCTTTCATTTATTAAAAAAACAAAAGAAACTAAATGAATATAAACCAGTTTATATGACTGAGGGAAACAGCATAGATAATTAACACAGAACTTTCTAGTTCCATAAAGAGTATATATGTACAAATGGGCTACATTAGTGGCTTTGAGTACAGAAGGGAGAAGGAATGAAGGAGTACTTTCACTCCTAGGTGGTGCCCCCGGATGGACCTAGGGCCCCTACCATCAGTGAGCATCCTAAGTTGACTAAGCAGCTGCGGGGATGTTTACCCTCTTTTCAGAGAACTATGTAGGGTTTTGTTTACTTCCACACAGGCCTGGAACACTGATCATTAGGACTATTGTACCATACTTAGCAGTAATAATGAGCCTCGTCTACAGCCTGGAGCCCACTGATGGTCAGGGAGCCAAAGCTGCCAGACATGGAGCCAGAGAACTGATCAGTGACACCCCAAGGTCATTTGTTATTCTCGTATGTCAGGAAACTGGGAGTTGTTCGTGGGAGCTATGGGTACCAGCTCACATAATTACCATGCCTGATGTTGGAGCTGCTTCCAGGGCACAAGATGGTGACCCTCTGACTCAGGGCCCCAGACATGGCAGATGGCTGAGTCAACACAGCCTGGGACCAGGAACCTTCAAAGGGGAGAGACACAGAGAGGGTGATGCTAGGGACTAGACACAGAGAATGTAGCACG
>PISX010022912.1:0-31358 GCA_004024625.1 Mellivora capensis
CTGATCAGTCTGTACTCCAGTCACTGCAGGCACTACAGTCTGTCTTAAAAAGAACCCACGCAGGGGCACCTGGGTGGCTCAGTGGGTTAAAGCCTCTGCTTTCAGCTCAGGTCATGATCCCAGGGTCCTGGGATCGAGCCCCACATCGGGCTCTCTGCTCAGCAGGGAGCCTGCTTTCTCCTCTCTCTCTGCCTGCCTCTGCCTACTTGTGATCTCTGTCTGTCAAATAAATAAAAAATAAAATCTTTAAAAAAAAAAAACAAACCACACAGGGATCCAAACTGCCCACACTGAGACAGAGACGGAGGTGGAACCACATCCTTACCAACCCGGGGACTTGGTTTGGATATGTCACCACCAAATGGGAAACTTGGAGCCTCACTGGAAGGGACCATTTACTGTCATCCTGACCACCCCCACAGCAATAAAAGTAGAAGGCATCAGGGCCTGGATTCACACAGGTCACATCAAAAGAGCCGAGGACAAGGACGTCCCCCAGAGATGAAAGCCGAAGCCAATGGACCCTGCTGAACGTGGACTAAAGCTAAGACTCAAAAGACTATGAGTTTATTGTTGCTCCTATTATTACCTGTTACTATATTGTTGCTCCTATTGTTACTTGTTTATGTAAAGTATAGGTGGGAAATTAGATGAACGAAATTAGGAAAATGGAAAAGGTTATACAAAGCAGTGAATGGCTAACTCATCAGCTGACTATGCACTAATGTCGTTTGTATAAGAGAAAATTAGAGCAATAAAATGTTAGACTTACATGCTCAATATAACATAGAACTGGCTGAAAAGTCAAGGATTTGACTAATCTCCAAAGGGGGGGAATGTAAGGGAATGTAAGGGGCTACCTAATCAGAGGGAGCCATTTTGTTATTTTGCAGTAAACTTAGATTGACCCTATGCAGTGAACTTAGATTGACCCTGCCTCTCCCAGAGGAACTTACTTGCAAAGTCTAGATACAAGGGCGGGTCAGGCCAGGTGAAGACATCCAATCAATGGGGCATGCATATATCTACTAGGGTAAATTGAAATTCAGTTGGCCACCTTTGTGTTACCTAGCAGTTTTTTTCTGTGGCAGACCTAGCATGACTGTGCAGTTTTCTCTGTGTATTGCAATCTCATTGGCCACCTGTGTATAGCCCGGCTAAACTACCTCTATAAAAGTTAGTCTGTGAGGCTGGAAGGGGTCACCTCTTTGCAAGAGATATGTCTCACCTGTCAGTTTGATTCTTGATGCTTGGAGTGAAATAAAGTAAATAAATAAATAAATAAATTTATTTATTTAATTTAAATTTAAATTAAAAAAAAATAAATAAAGGAGTGACCTTTGCTTTGTATCAGTCTCACTCCTTTGATTACAGACCCTAACACTCTGAGTAAACTTACTGACTTTGCAATCGGCATAGTGGCCTTGTGTAATATTTTAGACAACCTCAAATGCAAAACATTAAGTATGACAACAATATTGCATTTCCTTTTTTTTTTTTTTGCATCTAAGACATGCAAGTTCTCTATAAGCAACCTCAACTGAAATCCCTTAAGATGTCCCATCTATTAATAACTTACTTGTAACACATGCAGTATGGGGCTGGGTAGTGCCATCTTTTATTTCCCCAGTGCATGGTAGGCTGAGATTTCTCTTCCAGGTGACTCATATGATCTCAAGAAACACATATGGCAAGTTGTGTATCATTTAGTTTAATTCAGCCCAGTTTTTTTTTTTTTTTTTTTTTTTGAGAGGGCATGTATACACAGTGAGACTAAAATTTTCACAAATAAATCCTTCAGATTTTAAATCCCAGCTACAAACCCAAAAGGTAAAAACAGCAATATGGGGTAAGTGGGCAAAAAATAAATAAATAAAACAGGGCACATGGAGCCTGTAGCCTTGAAGAAGTCACTGAGAGTCCCTGTATTTTGGTTTTGCCATCTGTACATAAAAAATGTCTCTAATCTTTGACAGGATTGTCATAAAAATTAAAGAAAAATCAATAAAATGCTTGGTCCTCAGGGGCAGATCAATAAAACATTTTTTTTGGCTTGTTTGTTTTATTTTTTACTGTCATATCAAAATCAGTTGAATTAGGTGTTCACTAATCCTTCCAATTTATTTCGTGATCCCAAATCATTGTATGTTCCCAAATGCCTGGTAGATCGGACAGAAGGGGTGTTGACAAGGTTCTTGACACAAATAAGTATAGAAACAGTTTTACACGAATGACGCTTTTTAAGTACAGAAAGGAAAATACACACTCATTAGAAAAGTGTGGCAAACATACCTTATAAAGATACTTTTCAAAGTGTGAAAGACACTTTTCAAATAACCTTTTTGGTCTATCTAAAATATTCATTTTATCTTCAAAATAGATTATTTCCCTTAGTTCATAATTATTTTGTTTTTAAATAATTATCCATTTTTCCATTTTTGCCCAGTTTCCAGTTTAATGACAAAACAATCTGATCCCATTACCATTTCTCTTCTTTTGTAGGTAAATTATCTTAAGACAATTTTACTATAGATTTCACTATATGTAGCCTCAGTAGATAAAACTCACTCTACGGGCGGGTAGGTCTGTTAGCATTCATTCTGTTTGTTCTTCATTGGATCCTTTGGATCTGAATATGTTTCGCCTTACTTCAGCTCTGTAAAATTTTCTTTTAATATTTCCTTGATTATTTTCTTCCTTTTATTTTCTCCTCCCTCACTTTTTTTGGGATTTCCCTGACTAGGGTTTTCACTACCCCATGACTCCTTTTACGTTTCAGCGTTCCTCAATTTCATTTTCAGCACATTTATCTTCTTCCTGTATTTTTACCCATCAGAAGACATTTTAATCTCTAATTCCTTCTATTTCTGACTTATCAACTCTTGTTTTATTGTTTGAATATACTCCTCTGAAGATATTTGTCAAAACATAAGTAAATTTTCTAGCTTATATTTGCCCTGTTTTCCTCTGTGTTTGTGGTCTTCTGTGCTAGTCTTGATTTGTGTGTGTGTGTGTGTGTGTGTGTGTATGTGTGTGTATTTTCTTAGAATAGATTTTGCTCCTTGGATGTCCTTTTGTATCTATCTGTGACAGCCTTGGATGATGAGACTGATGTTGGGTATATTATGCTGCTATAGAGTCAAGATAATTTCCACAGCTGACGACTCTCTAATGGGAGGGCTGGCTACAAGCAGGACTTGTCCTGGGTTGAAGGTGATGGCTGTCGGGAATCACTATGTATTGCGAGGCCTGGGAAGAGCTAGGGCCTCTTGAAAGTGCTAGAAGGAGGCAAAGCAACTGGAGAAATCCCAGTTATTTCTGGAAACATCAAATATTTTGTTATTTTTCTTATTGTTTAGTCCTTTTCTCAGGCCCCAGGGGTTAAATGTCAGGTGACCAAGACTCTCAGTGTGGAGTAAAGACAAACTCAGGGTGAAGGAGTGGTGTGAGAACTGAACCACAGTCAGCAGACACTGTCCCTGGTCTGTGTTCAAACACCCACTCCCACTCTTCACAGCAGTCAGTGCTGCTGCTGGGGTCTCTGTAAACCAATACTACAAAAACACTTCCAACTCCACCACAGGGATCTTTCCCCTCCTGTGTGGCTTCCTCAGCAATCTTTTATGGATGAATGTTCTCCTTCAGTCTTCTTATTTTGTAGAAACCCAGTAAATGCCTCTGACATCCAAAGAGCCCATTCCCATACCTGCTCAAAGCAAGCAAGGTTGCCTCACTATTGCAAGTGAGTACATAGCCAGACATCTCACTGCAAACTCATGGTTGAAGTATGGTTGAAGTATGACAATACATGGGCTTATTTTCCCTGTTTAATCAGAAGTCTGTAAATATTTTTCCTGATATTCATTACATTCAAACCCTATAAGTAGACATCATATCACTATTATTTGAGATTTGTTGATCTATTCTAAAATAGGCACACAAGTTAATAATTGAATTAACTGTGATATATAAGATGATAATGGTTGAGATGTTGAGAAAATAATGTTCAATGTAGATTTCTTGAAAAGAGTAGATGTTTCAACTACAACTGGAAAGATAAACTTATCAAACAAGATGAGGTAATGGAAAGGTAAAAGAAGGGAGAGGAAACAATATTTGCCAAAGTGGTAAGGTGTGAAGTATTAATGAAATATTATGGTGGTGGTAATAATATACCAAAGTGTTAATAAGATTCCTCTTTAGTATTTGGCAAACATATGCTGTGTAATATTGGCTTTAGGCTTTGGATCAAGAGACTGTCAAATATCTACATCAATGTCATTTCTGTCATACCTGAACTTGCACCTGATCAATAATGCTATGATTGCATTTTTAAGTTCAAAATAAACAGTCCAAAAGTACTAGCAATGCAATTTTAGCAACACTTTTGGGTTTAGAGTTAATATCTAAAGTCACACTCAAATATATATTACCGTTATAGATATAATTAGGCATAAACTCTCTTTAGAAATATTTTACTGAAGCAATGTCAGTTGAAATATGAACGTGTGTTTATCACTGCAAAAATTAAGTGATCTAACAATTGAAGATCAATGATTAACTACACAAGCAGTTAAATAGATACATAGATTGGTGAATACGATACCAGAAGTTACTTCCAGTGCAATAATTTTGGAATAAAAACATATCCTTTTAGAGTTAAATATATTTAAATAATTTTAAATTAAGGCAAAGATTGATGGAGATTATACTATATTGAAATTCTAGTGTCCATACAATTGTTCATTATTCTAGCATCTATAACATTAAACATAACTTTTAAATGTTTCATCATTTAATATCATTGACTCTAAGAATTTTTAAGGAAAAATTTCTATTTGAGAATTGAGAATACTTTCTCAGTCAACAAAACAAAGAGGCAACCCACGGAATGGGAGAAGATATTTGCAAATGACAGTACAGACAAAAGGTTCATATCCAGAATCTATAAAGAACTTCTCAAACTCAACACATGCAAAACAGATAATCACATCAAAAAATGGGCAGAAGATATGAATAGACACTTCTCCAATGAAGAGAATACTTTCTATCTTGAATGGATGAATCAACAGTGTATCAACATTGTTACCTAAAATTTCCATGAGAAGAACTCCAGTATCCAAGATAAATCATATTTTATCCAGTCTTAAAGATTACATAACACAAAGACTATGAGAAAGCATCAGACATGGACATATTAGAGAGTGAGAGAGAAAAATAGAGAAGTGGCTAGCATAAGAGTTACAAAATAACTCAAAATGTGTGATAACACTCCAATTGCAATTAAAGTTTATTTTCTGCTCCTATACTGATTCACAGAGGGTGTTCTTAGCAAATGGCTCACCTCCATATGGTGGTTCAGGTGCCCAGATTTTCCATATTTTGGCTTCCTTGTTCCCCTAAAGACATTTCATTACATGCCTCCTGCCAGGGAAAGGAGAAGGAGTGCATGGTTAGGGGTGAGGAGATACACTCATTTCTTAAATTCTTGACCTGAAAATGATATACATCACTTCTGATACATTTTTCCTGTTGTTCATAAAATAGTGGTATTTTAAAATACCTTACCTCTTTATAGTATATATCAAATATTTGTCAATATCTAGAAAAGAAGGTTTTTTTTTTGTTTTGTTTTGTTTTTTTTTTTTTAGCATCACAGTTTGGTGGTCTAATGATGGTTTGGACTGCTTGTTTGTGTCCCCCACCAAAGTTCGTATATTGAAATCCTAACCCCCAAGGGGGTGATATTAGGAAGTGGGTCTTTAAGGGAGAATTGGGTTTAAATAAGTCTTGGGGTGGGGCCCGATGATGGTATTAGTATTCTTAGAAGAGAAACAGATTAGAACTTGCTATCTCCACCATGTGAGGATACAACGAAAAGATGGAGGTCTGCAAACCAGGAACCTGGGCTTTCACCAGGAACACAATCGGCTAGCACCCTGATCTTGGACCTTCCAGCCTCAGGAACTGTGAGAAATAAATTTCTGTTGTTTAAACCACCTAGCCTATAGTATTTTGTTACCACAGCCAGAGCTAAGACAGACATTGGCCCTGAGAAGTGAACCATTGCTACAACAGGCATCCATCTGTGTCAAAGCAGTTTTGGAAATGGCTTAATGGGCAGAAGTTTATAAGAGTTTTGAAGAGCATGCTAGACATGGCTGACATTGCTATAAAGGGAATTTAAAATAGATTTCTGGTGAGGACTCAGAAAGAAAAGAGAAAAGCTGTAGAAAAAAGCTTCAACCTTCTCAGGGAATATATAAAATAAATAATTACTTACAGAATATTGGTAGAAATAAGATTGTAGAGATCATTCTGATGAGGTCTCAGACAGAATTGAGGAACATATTTTTGAACAATGGAATAAAGGTGATCTCTGTTCTAAAGTGGCAGGAGCTGGGTTGAGTCATGTTTACGTTGTATTATTTTGTGAATGGTAGAACTTATGAGCAAAGGAATTGGAGCCTTTTTTTGTTTGTTTTATTGCACTTTGCTTTATTGCATTTTAGGCAAATTGAAGGTCGTGGCAATCCTATATGTACTGGGCAGATCTATGGGCACTGCTTTTCTAACAGCATTTGCTCACTTCATGTTTCTGGGTCACATTTTGGTAATTCTTACAATATTTCAAACATTTTCCATTATTATTATATATATTATGTGATCTGTGATCAGTGACCTTTGATGTTACTATGGTTAATTGCTTTGGGTCATTGGGAACCATGCCCATATAAAACAGTGAACTTAATGGATAAACATTGTGTTGTGTGTGTTTCGACTACTCCACTGACTAACCATTTCTCCATCTCTCTCCCTCTTCTCAGACCTCCCAATTCTCTGGGACACAACGATAATGATTAGGCCAATTAATAACCCACAATGGGCTCTCAGTGTATAGATGAAAGGAAGACTTGCTTATTTTTCACTTCATTTCAAAATCCAGAAGATTCATATTATTGACAAAGCCAGTTGAAAACTGAGATAGGCCAAAGCTAGGTTTCTTACACCAAACAGTCATAGCCAAGTTGTGAATGCAAAGGAAAAGTTCTTGAAGAAAGTTTTAAGTGCTACTCCAGTAAATACATGAATGATAAAGGAAACAGTCTTATTGTTAATGTGCGGGAAGTTCTAGTAGTCTGGATGGGTGACCAAAAGAGCCACAACATTCCCTTAAACTGAAGTCGAATCCAGAGAAAGACCCTGAACTCTCTTTAATTCTGTGACACTGAGAGAGGTAAGAAAGCTGCAGAAGAAAATTCTGAAACCATCAGAGTTTGATTTATGAGACTTAAAGAAAGAAACCATCTTTATAACAGAAAAGTATACCGTAAAGCAGGAAGTGTTGATGCAGAAGCTGCAGATAGTTATCCAGGAGATAAAGCTAAGATCATTCATGAAGGGGCCTACACTAGATGGCAGATTTTCACTAGATGAAATAGTCTTATATCGGAAAAAATATTCATCTAGTTTTGCATACTTAGAGAGGAGAAGTCAAAGCCTGGCTTCAAAGTGTCAAAGGATAGTCTGACTCTCTTGTTAGAGGAGAACACAGTTGGTGACTTTAAGTTGAAGCCATTGTTCATTGACCATTCTGAAAATACTACACTCCTTAAATATTGTGCTTAATCTACTCTGCCTGTGCTCTATAAATGGAATAACAAAGCTTTGATTGTAAGGGCCTATTTAGCAAGAGTGGCTCCATTTTGGTTGAACAGCCATTTTGTTGTTTATGCAGTAAAACTTAAACTGACCCTGCCCCCCCAGGGGACTTACTTAAAAGCAAGTCCAGGAAACTAGTCCCAAGTAACAGAGACCAAATAAAAGGGCAGATCAGGCCAGGTGGAGACATCCAATTAGTGGGGCGGGCATACTGTCTCCCAAGCTACCAAGGAGTGTGGGCCCTGCCTTTTGGGTGCCAATTCTGACCAAGGTGATAGGCTGGTTCAAATATCTACTATAGGGTAAATTGTCATTCAATTGGTCACTTGTGTATGACCTAGCATGACTGGGCAGCTTTCTCTGTGTGTTGCAATCTCATTGGCCACCTGTGTGTGGCCAGGCTCAACCACATGGCCTTTGCCCTTTAAAAGTTAGTCGGCAAGGCAGAGAGAGGTTGCCCTGTCTGTTAAGAGGCGCCCCCGACCGGTCGGTTTGATTCTCGATGCTTGGTGCGAAATAAAGCTTTGCTTGACCTTTGCTTTGTATCAGTCTTGTTCCTTTGATTATGGACCCAACATGATTATTTCACTTCTGTTAACAACACGTTTTACTGAATATGTTAAGCCCCTTGGTGAGACCTACTGCTCAGGGGAAAAAAATAAAAAAAGACTTCTTTCATATTACTGCTCATTGGCAGTGCACCTTGTCATCCAAGATCTCTCATAGAGATGCACAATGAAACTAATGTCATTTTCATGTCTGGTAATGCAATATTTATCCTGCAGCCTATGGATTGAGGAGTTATTTTGACTTTCAAGTCTTATTATTGAAGAAATGCAGTTCATAATTTTATAGCTAGGGCCTTTGGAGGTAATTAGGTTTAAATGTGGTCAAGAGGATGGGGTCCCCATGGTAGAATTCGTGTCCTTTTAAGAAAAGAAAGGATTTTCAGTCTCTTTCATGTGAGAATAAAATGAGAAGACAGCTATCTGCAAAGCAGGAAGAGGGTTCTCATTAGGAACTGAACCAGCAGGCACCTTGAGTTTAGACTTTAAATACCCAGAAATGTGAAAAATAAATTTCTGTGGTTAATCCACCCCATCTGTCATTTGTTACGGCAGTCCGAATTGACTAAGGTAAATGATGAATTCAACTCTCTTTCTACCTTAATTTCTTGCTGAGAGATAACTGCTTATTGGATTTGCTAGAGCTAACAAGAGAATGAATCAGATGCAAGGAGTATTTAAATAATAGAAAATCAATACAAAAAGTGTCATGGCACTGTTATTGGCTATGAATGATTTACTGATCACTAGTATATAAAGATATGTGCATATCTTTCTGTTGAATTTTTACAACATAATTATAGCACTATATACATATATATATATATATATATATATATATATATATATATATATGACCATGAGTAAAAAGATGGGTGGCTACTCTCGAAAATTTTCCCCCATAGTCAAAGAAGAACTGTGTGACATTCAGGAAAGATTCAATCACATTTGTTCTAATATAAGCTTTTTTTAAAAAAAAAAGAAGGAAGAACATTTTTTTGTTTGTTTGTTTTTGAAGAAGATTCTTGAACAGAAGAAATAATTAAAATATACATTGTAAATCTACTTCCCACTCTTGATATTGTTCAGTACTAATGGCTAACTGAAGATAAAACAGCTTCTTTTAAATAACCAGGACTGGTGGGATCCAAAGTGTAGGTTTTCCTTGATTTCTCTCTAATGGTGCTGCTGTCAATCTGTTACAAAAATATTGCAGTCAGTGTACATAGTATGAATACTGAGGCAAGTGAACATTAATGCATTGTTTTGTTACCTTAAAACCAACTATTTCTGAGCCTATATATCAGGACCACTTTTCCTCCAACTTTTGTATGAATCAGTGGAATTCATAAAAAAAAAAAACTAAGAGAAATAAAACAAGATGCTGAATGGAGCCAATTGTATTAGGTAGGTATGGGGAAAATGTTAAAAAGCATTTTGGCACATAATTTATAAAGCTTCATTTGGGGGATCACATCAATAAAAGGCCTGAACATCCTGAATCATATTTTCCAGTCTGGTAGGTGAGTGAGTGATAAATCTATACCTCAGTTAGTCATCTCTGAGAGAATGATGAAATAATGAGTTAGCCACAGCCACTCATAGTACCTACAGTGGGGAAGACAAAAAAAAAAAAAAAAAAAAAAAAAAAAAAAAAAAAAAAAAAAAAAAAAAAAAAAAAAGGGTATTCTTGTTCCAAAACAGAGGTAAACAAATACCTATTAAGAATTGCATGTGTGTAGTCCAGTAACTACCAGAATAATTCAGCAGCTGAAAGTGTTAAGATATTATTGTTATTGTATGATAATGTGAAATTTAAAAATTTTTAAAAATTGATAAAATTTCTATAATTAATTTTGGTACAATTCTGGTTTATTTTGGTAAATTAGAAATTAATTCTATCTATCATGGTAGTATTTGGCATCTTCCTTGATTCTGCCTGAATATGGATATTAATACCTAGTCTTTCATATCTAGTCAAAATGCAAGTTGGTTGCACTTCTCTTTATTAAGAATAGTCTGGTTACAGGAAGAAAGAAAAAAAGAGATATTATAAAAGTAGCCTGAAGCCAAAATATAGAGGGCCTTATAAGTCATACAAAGAATTTGGAATTCATCTCCTCCATAATGGTGAAGACAAATAAAGAGTGTAAATGTAAAAGAAGACTGGACATACATTTGGGAGGAAAAAAATATATATATATATTCATTCTTTTGACAGTAAGAAACATCAGGTTTTAATTGTGTTGCTTAGAATTTGAGTACTTTTATAAAGACATCTCAAACTCTAAGATTTAGCCAAAATGGTACATAGAATGCAATCAATTAAAATATTCTGTTAGGGTTCAAAAATATTTTGTGTTATGGCATTCTAGATTCATGAGTTACTCAATATCCTTCTGTATTTTTATAATCAATGCCAGTGAACAGCTACAGTTGAACTAGATATGGAAAGACAGGAAATGGATTCAGGAAAGTTTTTTCCCTTACAAGATTTATGTTTTAATTGTTTAGATATACACAAACGAGTTTCAGCTGAAAGAGAAGAACATCACATATAGTAGTTTGTTCACATGTTCATCATAAACACCATTTATTATTTTATAAAAAGAGGATATCAGTTGGGGGCACCTGGATGGCTCAGTTCATTAAGCCTCTGTCTTTGGCTCAGGTTATGATAATTGTCCAGGGATCAGCTCACTGGTGGGCTTTCTGCTCAGCAGGAAGCCTGCTCTCCCACTCCCTCTGCCCCTCCCCTGCCACTCCTGCTCTCTCTTCTTACCTCTGTCATTATCTCTGTCTCACTGTCTCAAAATAAATAAAATCTTTAAAAAAAATAAGAGGACATCAATTTTGAGGAGTTTAGAATTACAGAGTTGAGAAGATCACCTTATTATTCTGAACTCAAGGATTTCTGTGATGTAAATGGGTATGCTATTCGAAGAAGCAGAAAAGAAAGACTGGGGAAAAATGGTAGAAAGGTAGAAGAAAACAGCAGCCTGCAGCAAAAGTGAAAGGAAGCAATTTAATGACTAATCATGCTCTCAGTAACTTATTTTAATTCCCTAATACTTTGTCTAGCATGTCTCCAAGTCTCCCCATAGCCTCACAAAATTTTCTGACTTCATTCTTTTTTCATGAAGGTATGCCCCTGGGTCTGTGTCCCAGTGTTGTCATTTGCCAAGCTGTTCACCATTAACACCTATTTCTATTTCCTTGGTTGTAGGGTATCTCAGGGAGTGATGGGCACTCCTGCTGCCTCTAACTGGATTTGCCAACTACTATGCCAGTAGTTAGAAATTAAATTATCTTTTGTCAGAATTTTCTGCATCCTTAGATGATTATTTGTCAGCTCTTTCCTTGTAATAGAATATTCATATAAATAGAGAGTTATTTTGGTTCATATTCAGGTAAAACTGGGAGTATTCTCCCCAAATCTGGTATTTCCTCAAATATAATCATAAAGCATCAGTTTCATAAAGTATCGGGGCTAAAAGGTAGTCAAGAATAGAATTGCTTAAGCAAAAGGCAGTGACTAGTAAAACTGTATTACACTTTTTAATGAGTCTACCCTGGCGCCAGTTGGATTTTAGAAGTATGGCTTCAGATATGATTTAAAAACACTAATAATAATATCCCCAAACTTTACACATTTTACCATCAAAAAATATATGATACTCACATGAAACTTATAAAATAGTTTTCATAATATTAAATAAAGCTTAATATGATCTAATACACACTATTTGCCAATCTGATAAGAGCTAAAAATAGAGTAATAGAACAAGTAATTATTCATGTTGGACCCCAAATATAAGTTTAAATAGTCTTTGTAATTTTGAGATTTAAATAAACTATTTATAATACAGTCCTGCAAGAAAAAAAAAAAAAAGTCCTTGTCTCTAAATCAAGATATCAGAACAGACATATGGTTACCAAAAAATGACAGTTTTGGACATTCCACACGGTTGAGTGATGGCTTCATCCAACTTCACAACATCTGCTTTTGGTAAAGTTCTTGTAGTTTTGTAGCACATTTCAGATATTTCAGAGAAGAAAGAGAATTCTGGTCAAAACAGAATTATCTGTAATTTTGTTGTAAATTATGTTTAGGAGCCCACACTTTTGTGTATATAATTATTAAGAGATTAATTATTTGCTCAAAAATAATAATGTGCTAGTCTCGAAAGGCCTTGGTCTCAGTGAACTCATGGATTAAGAGTGGCATTTCACAAGTAAACAGATAATTAGAATATTGTGTTGCCATAGATACTATAGAGCTCCACACAAGGTATTACGGGAGCAGGCACAAGGAGTTCCCAGTCTAGATTATATGTTGGCTAACTGAACATAAAATAATTAATAATAATAATAATATAATCTAAAACCAAAAAACATAAACAAAAATGGACTCATAGAAATGAGCAAAGGGACTTTGCAAGATCTAGTTCAGCCCCATTTTATTTTATTTTTTATTATTTTTTAAGATTTTATTTATTTATTTGTCAGAGAGCGAGAGAGAGCACAAGCAGACAGAGTGACAGGCAGAGGTAGAGGGAGAAGCAGGCTCCCCGCCAAGCAAGAGGCCCATTGCAGGACTCGATCCCAGAACTCTGGGATCATGACCTGAGCCAAAGGCAGCCACTCAACCAACTGAGCCACCCAGGTGTCCCAGCCCCATTTTATATGTAAGAACACTGAAGTGTAACTTAATATAGAGATTGATAATGGAACTCAGAACTTTATTACCAACTTAGTTTGGTTGTGCCTCAAAGTTACTTGTGCCTCAAAGTACTTAGTAATTAGTTACCTGAAGTTGCTCTGTCCAGGACTAATTTCTGGACAGGCACCACATATTGTGTTGATGATTGGTCTCATCGTCAGAGATCAGGTGAGTGTGGAATCATGTCCCAGAATAGCAGCCAGAGCTCACTCTGTAGTTCAAAAGAGAATTTAATGAACACATAACATTGTCTCAGCCACAGAAAGGATTTTATTACAGTATTTGCCATGATAACTTTTATTACAAAGTCAGAAATTTCTCTGTCACACACCAAGAAAGCAAAAGTCAGGAGGACTTTCAGATAGGACAGTAGGACTTGACAAAAGAGGGATAGAAACTCTTGATGGCAGACTTTACCAAAGGGCAAAAAACTGTATTTATGACAGTAAATTACTTCACGAGTGTCAGAGAAGAAAGCTTTTGCAAAAGAACATGGTGATGTGTCAGGGGAAAATTCAAGTCTTGTTCTATGAAGTTTGCCTCATATCACTTGGCAGAAGAAACTACAAAGAAGGAAGAAAGAAAGAAAAAAAAGGAGAGAAAGAAGGAAGAAAGGGAAGGAGGGAAAGAAGGAGGGAGGGAGAAAGGGAAGAAGGGAAAAAAGAAGGAAGGAGGGAGGGAAAGAGAAAAGACCAGAAGGCATTGTAAGGCTTTAATATAATAGACCCCTGAAGCAGTAGAGTTGGTCAAAACAAGTAAAAGTTTATCAGAAACAAGGTACTGGGGTATAGTTTATCATCCAGACTTCTGTGATTATTATGTATCATATTGAGAACATATTCTGTTTGAATGAAGGATGTATAAGAATTAATGTAGTGCTTTCTTTTGTAAATGAAATACCAATGAGTATATATGATATAACAAAAAAGTAGATGCCATGTCTTGTAAAGATTCCTGGGAAGAACAAAAAACATGGACACCTTTGTATATTTTGCTATTCTATGCATGAGAAGATAATGCTGTAGGCTTATTGTAAGATTCATGCTTGGGATAGTTTTTCTGAAAAAAAGAAATAAAATGAAGGTAGGTTGAAGTTTGGTACTCTTGGACTTGAGCAAAATTAGTAAGTAATCCACAAAGCCTGTTTTTTCTTGACTTATTAGCTTATCCTGATCTCAGCTACTGAGTGGTATATCTAAAGAGTATACATTTCACTTGTAAACTTTACTAGTTATACTGAGTAATATTATATAGACCTGATAATGATTTCAGAACTGATTATAGGCCCTCATCTGCAAACTTGACTGGCTAGCTCTGAGTCATTTTATTAAAAACAATGTCACTTCCTTCATGTGATTTTATACGTATACACACATATATATGTTATTATATATATTATAGAAAATGTATAGTATATTATTTAATATATAAAATGTCAATGTTACAAATGAAAATGGACAATTGTCTAATAAAAAACCAAACTTTGGAGAAATGACCATGTTTTGGAGGTTTCATGAAAATGAAGACCACTTGGAACATTAAAATTTACATAATTGTGGAAAGCTACATACAAAAGAATGAAACTCAACCACTTTCTTACATCATACATAAAAATAAACTAAAAATGGAATATGGTGCTAAATGTGAGACCTGAAACCATAAAACTCCTAGAAGAAAACATGGCAGTAATTCCTTTGACATCAGCCATAGAAACATCTTTCTGGGTATGTCTTGTCAGGCAATGGAAACAAAGCAAAATTAAACTATTGGGACTACACCAAACTAAAAAGATTTTGGACAGTGAAGGAAACCACTAACTAAATGACAAGGTAACCTAATGAATGGGAGAAGATATTTGAAAATGTTATATTTGATGAGGGATTAATATCCAAAATATATGAAGAATGTATTTGATTTGAATTAAAAAAAAGGCAACTCAATTAAAAAACACAGGACCTAAATAGACATTTTCTAAAAAAGACATACAGATGGCCCACAGACACATGAAAAGATGCTCAACATCACTCACCATCAAGGAAATGCAAATCAAAACTACAATGAGATGTCATTTAATCAGAATGGCTAAAATCTAAAAGATAAAAAATAACAAATATTGGGGGAGGGATGTGGAGAAAAAGGAATCCTTGTGCACTATTGGTAGGAACACAAATTAGTACAGACACTGTGGAAAACAGTATGGACTTTCTTCAGAAATTTAAAAATAGTACTACTATGTAATATACTCATTCTACTACAGGTATTTTCCCAAAGAAAATAAAAACACTTATTTGAAAAGATATATGCACCACTGTGTTTACTACAGTATTATTTTTAATAGCCAAGATATTGAAGCAACCCAAAATCTACCCATAGATGAATGGATATAGAAATGTGATTGATTGATTGATTATTCAGCTGTAAAAAAGAATGATATCTTGCCATATGCAACAACATGAATGGACCTAGAAGATATAATGTCAAGTGAAATAAGTCAGACAAAGAAAGAAAAATACCTATGATTTCACTCATGTGGACTTTAAGAAACAAATCAAAGAGGGGTGCCCGGATGGCTCAGTTGAACCAAGCCCTCTTCCGACTTTTGTTTTTGGCTCAAGTCATGATCTCATGAGTCACGCATTCAAGCTCTGCAACCAGCTCTGCACTCAGCGCTGTCTGCTTGAGATTCTCTCTCTCTTCCCCTCCCCTCTTCATGCTCTCTCTCTCTCTCAAATAAATAAATAAAGCTTAAAAAAAAAGGAACAGAACAAGGAATGAGAAAAGACAAAACAATAGATTCTTAACTACAGATAGCAAATTGATAATTGCCAGAGGGGAAATGGGTGGGGGTAGATGAAATAAGTAAACCAGATTAAGCATGTACTTACTGTGATGAGAACTGAGTGGTGTAAAGAATTGTTGAACCATTATATTGTAGTTGAAACTAATGTAACATTATGTTAATTAAAGTTCAATAAAGTTTTCATAATCACTATGGCTTAGCGGCTATGAACTTTGAACTAAGCCTCCCTTTGTGCAAAACCTGCGCCATCTCTCTTCATAGTTCTGAGGACTTAGGCAGAATATTCCATCATATAGTCTTTAATTGATTCTGTGACAGAAGGGAGAAAATACTGTGACCTACTTTATAGATTTGTATGCTGATTAAATGAGATATTACTTACAAAATATCTAGCAAAAACCTGGCTCATGGGGGGGAAAAAAGAAAGAAAAGAAAGAAACAAGATATCCCACTTATCAGTATTATAAGATTAAATGTTAGGACACAGGAATTTCTAAATCCTGGCAATGCCACACAGAGCAGGATTGCTTTGAGGTTCAAAGGTAATCTATAAATTGTTAGATGAAATTTAATTACTTTGAAATAATTCTGGGTTCACAGATTGGAAGAAATGAACTTTTAAATAATGTCTCCTGAATACTCAAATAAGTAGAAATACCATAGAAGTATTGTTGGACTGATCTCTTGGGGTTGGGGAAAGTATGGTTAACTGAATATATGGATAACTCAAATTTATCACAACCATACTTTGCTTTTCCCATTCATATAGTGAAGAAAAAAAATTAGTCTTTTGTTATTTCAATAAATTCAGCCAACTAAGTACTACTGAAAGATGTTTGAGTGGTTTGTGATGTATTGGGCACCTATAGTTTTCCTCCAGAGACTTGCACAAAGGCGATATAGCATTGCAACTAGGGATCTCAATTATTACATTGACACACAATCGAGATATAAATAAATACATCTGAAATGACAGAATTGTTAAGAATACCAAAGAGATCTCACTGAGTACATTAATATATTCAGAGAAAATAACTTGTCAATCAGAAGAAAAAAAAAAAAGATTGGTCAGGAAAGGGAGCCTTCAAGCATGATTTGCAAAGGCAATTATCTATAACATTCATTCAAGCACAATTCAGAGGTTCTTCAAGAAAGAAAACCTTCACCAAAGTATTTATGGTGCTATTGGTAAACCCTTTCTGGAGACAGACTACTTCAAGACAGCTTTATTAACATAAGTAACACATTCCTCTCAGTGTAGGAAATTCTAATTATAATAGGATTGGCACCAAACAAGAGCATTTAAAGCATTAGCATAAGAAGGGTGCTAAGCAAAATTTGGTTTCATCTGTAGAAATTCCTACTGTGAAAATAATGGATATTTTCACTTAAAAATTATCTGATCTGTATACTAATTAATAAATTATGATTTGGCTTTGTATTTCAATTTCATGAAGAATTGGTTTGTGTTTCCCTGAGAAAGGAATTTTTTCTCATGTGTAGACATACCAAGTTTCTGACCATGAAAATCTTAGCACCAGATCTTCCCTGAGAGAAACCCCCAATATAGATATGCTGGCTTCTTCTGGAAACATCCATATTCAACTAAGTTTCCATTATACTATTCATATTAGTCTTGTCTTTACGGAAAATCTATTACCAGAGATTAATTATTATCATTTTCTTTTTTCTAAGCTTCATAATAAGCTGTTATTCCCAAACCTCTATCAACAGCTCAAAATTCCTTAATTCCTGACTTACCCATCTACACTGGGGTATCTAAAAACATATCTAAATTAATCAGTTTAGAACAGAACTCTAGAACCACCCTCTAAATGCACTCTTGTCCTGTCTCTCCTGTACTCTTCCCCATTAAGTTCAGTGGCACCATTTTATTTAATTGTTCAAGCCTAAATTCTGGGAGCCTACCCTCCCTTTCTTCTTCACCCCTAAGTCAAATCATCATAGCAATTCTTTTCAACTCCTCATTGCAAACATTGATTGAGTTGTTCGCAACTCAGTGACTTGATTCATTCACCTCACTACCTCCCTGATCAGCTCTCACTTTTATGCTAATAGTCTACTAACTGGTCTAATTGTCTTCCACCCTTCCTCTCTCTCATAGATGAATGTTTGTTCCCCTTCCACACCACATTTATATGTCGAAACTCTAACCCCCAGTATGATGTCAGGAGGTGGAAATTTTAGTAGGTAACTGGGTCAGGGGGGTGGAGGCCTCATGAGTAGAATCAGTGGCCTTGTAAGACATTAGAGAGTTTTCTTTCTCTTATCTGAGGAGGCAGGAAGAAGAGGGCCATCTACAAATCAGAAAGAGAGCTCTCACAGTAAGCCAACCTGGCCGTTACTCTGATACCAGACTGGTAAAAAAACACATTTTTGTTGTTGTTTAAGCCACCTAGATTACAGTATTCTGTTTTAGTAGCCCAATCTAATATGTCCTCCCAATGATTTTTTCACCCAGCAGCCAAGGTTATCTTTTAAAATTATGTAGCCCTACAAGTTATTATCAAGCATCAAAGATTAAATTCCACACACTGAATGCTGATATATAGGGCAGTCCAAGATCTGCCCTTCAAGGTCATCCCCTCTTGTCCACTGGGCTCCAAGCTCACTTGGGTTCCAAGAGTGTCTTCCCCTTCCTATTTAATTCTCAGTTCTTGCACTTTCTTTCTGTTTTTTTTTTTTTTAAGTGGGCTCTATCCCCAACATGGGGTTCGAACTTACAACCCCAAGATCAAGAGCCACATGTTCTTCTGACTGTGACAGCAAAGTACCCCTAGTTCTTGCACTTGCTGATTCTCTGTTGGGAATTCTTTCTCTCCAGATCTTTCCTGTTATTCATCTAGGACTGCCAAGTATCACTCCTTGGATGGTCTTTCCTGATTAGTTCATTTAAAGTAATGCCACAGACATTCTTTTGCAAAGCACACTTTGTTTTCTTCATGATACACACCACTTCCTCACAGAATCTCATTTTTTTTCCTATCTATGAAAACAAGGATACTGTTGGACAGATTCATAGCCGTTTTCCCCATACAAAGAAGGACATGTAGCATAAACCTGGCAGGCACTCCTAAGGGTTTGTTAAAAGAGTAGATTGCATAGGGAACATAGACCAGAGGATATGGGGAAAAAATATATTTTTGAGATGATATAGTCCAATTTCCCTACCCCCCAAAGTCCAGAACTGTGTCAGTGATTAAATTTGACTACCGGCTTTTAACTGGTTAACAATAAAATCAAAACTCAAACAAAAGTTTTCTGACTTATAGTTCAGAGAACATTTAACATATTACACTGCCTGTTCAATAGCCCTATCCTTCTGGAGACACACACAGAAGTTACAGAGGTTTCATTAACATTACTTTGCATTATATCCTATCTATTACTATATAAAATAGGGTTCTGAGATAGTTAACAAAATTTCAACATAAATAAAGCAGCACTCGTGTTAAGACATTGCATATTTTTTTCATGTAATTAGGTGTCATCCTGCATTGGATCCTTTATTAAAGAATATAAAGTATGATCCCAAGGTCCTGGGTTCGAGCCCCCCATCAGGCGCTCTGCTCAGCAGAGAGCCTGCTTCCTCCCCTCTCTCTGCCTGCCTCTCCACCTACTTGTGATCTCTGTCTGTCAAATAAATAAATAAAATCTTAAAAAAAATAGAATATAGAATAATAATGGTTCTAAACAGTGTTTCTCCAATACGAGAATATTGTTTAAATCAGCATTTCCTGCTTACACACAAATTCTAATTCCAATTTTTTAATGTGGTATTTTTATTCTGTCTTCAATGGACCAAAATATATTTAAGGGAAAAAATCTTGCATTTAATTAACTTTTCTCACAAATGATCTTGCCTTTTCTTAATAAAGTGCTCAACATATGGTGGAATCTAAATGCCATGTTCTAGAGTTCATTTCCTTTTTTCAAGATTTAACCTCTGAGGGGCACCTGGCGGGCTCAGTGGGTTAAAGCTTCTGCCTTCAGCTCAGGTTATGATCCCAGGGTCCTGGGATCCAGCCCTGCATCGGGCTCTCTGCTCAGCAGGGAGCCTGCTTCCTCCTCTCTCTCTCTGCCTGCCTCTCTGCCTACTTGTGATCTCTGTCTGTCAAATAAATAAATAAAATCTTAAAAAAAAAAAAAACAGTTAAAAAAAAAAAAGATTTAACCTCTGAGAAGAGAAATAGTTTCTTAAGAGACCTGAGAAGGGTCTATAAAGAAATACCATCTAATGCCCAGACTGCATTGGTGCATTCTACCTAAGCAATCAAGCCTGAGAAAAGGATTTGGCCAGGAGAAGATCAAAACATAACAAAAATACCATTCTTGTTCCTCTGCGTCTGTGACATAAATTAAGAGGAAACCTAAAACCAACATTCATTTTGGGCATCCTCTGTTCTAATTATGCTATTCTTTCTCCTTAGTGGTCCAAACCTTAGCTCATAGTTAAATGATAATTTTTCTTGGCAATCCACTTTTATTTTCTACTTTTAAAAACTCCTTGTCAGAGCCTGGATTAATTAAGCTATGGAACCCATTTCTAAAAGTCTTGCTGCAGACTAATAAATAATAAATAAATAAATAAATAAATAAAATTAGCTCCAGCAAAATGATCATCTCTCAGACAGAGTCTAGCCTCACTGGGGGATCCCATGGTTCTGCAAATTTTTTGTATGATTTTCTGTTTGATCACTGATATTTTTTACTGAAAGATTAGACCACTATCTCCATTTTCATTGTTTTGTGGTTAATCAAATGTCTTCAGTTTAAAAGTCCTCGAGGCTATGAATTGGTCCTCTTTTGAAGATTCCCTTGCTCACTGAACCAAATTCAATACAGCAGAGTTGGAACAGTGCAAAGCAAAAAAAGAGGTTAACCACACTTGGTTATCTCAGGTGTACGTGTTTTGTCTTCATAATGCCAAAACAACTTGTGTAAAGGAGAGACAAGAAGAACTTTTATTTGGTTCCCTCTCTTGTTACCTCCCTGCCCCATCTCCAAACACACCCCCCATTATTCTGGGCATCATAAAACAATAAATGGCAATCCGTTATAGCAGAAATAACAGGGGTTTCTTTAATGTTGTATTTTACCCTCTCCCCATCTTGTTTTTTTTCCCCAGCTTGTTTTGGAAAGGAATTGTGGGGGATTAATTGCAGCCTTGAAAAATGCCCCAATAAGAAATTTTTCTCTTTATATATATATGTATAGGTATGCAATATTCCTTGTAAAGAAACATAACAACACACATTTTGCAGCTCATCTATTAAGTTTGCTCCAGTTATATTTTCTTCTTTATTAATAGTTCACCGTGGTAAGAATATAAAAAACAAACCAACGCGAGAGCAGTCTTCTGCAGTCACTCTGCATATGTTACCTCTGTCATAACAAACTTGGTTTAAATTCTTTAAGAACTAAAAAGAAGTTTGACTGGAAAGCAAAAAAAAAAAAAAATCGTTCCATATTTATGCAAGTATATTTGGAGAATCTGGATGAAATCTTATTGTGTCCATCAATGTTACCACTTCTCATTATCACTGGTCACAGGGGGGGAAAAAACAATCTGCCCTGATAATTCACAACTTTTAACTCTCCCTACTTTCTGAAATCTTACAGCAGCTTGTACTGTACATGCAGCACCTTATTTTGTGCTGTTAATTTTTAATTTTGGGGACATGTGAAATCACGATTATTTGGGTGTTGAGTAATAAAGGATGTTTAATGTATGTTTAATTCATCTTTGTGTCCAATTCCATCCACATAGTCTGGCTTAGTAAATATTTTCTTAACACATAAACATACGAAATCAAAGCACCCAAATCAAAGGGTTACACAGTTGAAAGGGGGCAGGTGAATAAGCTGTACATATAGACTCATTGTTTTTTTTTTTTTTTAAAGTTTCCTATTTATTTATTTATTTGACAGAGAGAGATCACAAGTAGGCAGAGAGGCAGGCAGAGAGAGAGGAGGAGAAGCAGGCTCCCCGCTGAGCAGAGAGCCCGATGTGGGGCTCGATCCCAGGACCCCGAGATCATGACCTGAGCTGAAGGCAGAGGCTTTAACCCACTAAGCCACGCAGGTGCCCCTAGACTCATTCTATCTGCATTTTTTATTCAGTCCATTTGCTATAAAG
The DNA here is from genome assembly GCA_004024625.1 of Mellivora capensis. Taxonomy (NCBI): domain Eukaryota; kingdom Metazoa; phylum Chordata; class Mammalia; order Carnivora; family Mustelidae; genus Mellivora; species Mellivora capensis. Next base: position 21,912 of record PISX010022912.1, read on the forward strand.
CATTGAGCTTCAGAACACATTTTGAGATTTCCCATCTTCCAAGATTCCAGCAATTTTCCATATGATTTTCTCAGCTTTTTTAGGGACAGACAGTGAAACCCAAAAAATGAGTTCCATGGGGAAGATAATGGTGGGTAGTTATTCAGAGCCATGTCTGCACAGCTCCCTTTTTTTTGTGTGTGAGGGAATTAATTTCAATGATTCATTTCTTCTGAGCCATGTTTATGCAAGTGTATATCTTGGGATGGATTAAATTGACCAACAACTAATGTAAGGCGAGTGAAAAATTAACAGGGGTTTAAAATCATTTTATTTATTGGTAGCGGGTAGTAAATTCAGAAGTCAATTTTCTATCCATAAATCAGGACAGAAGTTTTTTTTTCCCTGAATTTTATGAGTGTATAGTGTGAGAGACATGTATTAATATACTTAGTAAAAATGTAGTTACATTAAGTAACTGTCAGATTATCTCTGATTATAATTTATTTCTTTGACATCAACGAATGGTCACCCAAAGTATTTGTAATGCCAGGAGGGTAGCTTTTAGTGAGTAACTTTAACTGATAACAGTAGGGACAGGATGAAATACAAAACTGTAAGTATTTATAGTTGGCAGATAGGGAACAACTATCATAATCTCCTAAGGCAGGGAAATATTCTTTAGTCATTGATCATGGGGGGAGGGTGAGAAGGAAGAAAAGTATCCCAGAGTTAAAGTGACTGTGTTTTGGCTGACATGATTCACACAAAAAGTGGAACACCTGGGTGGCTCAGAGAGTTGAACATCCAATTCTTGATTTCAACTCAGGTCATGATTTCAGAGTCATGAGATCAAGCCCTGCATCGGGGTCCGTGTTAGGTGTAGAACCTACTTTAGATTTTCTCTCTTCCTCTCCCTCTGCTCCTCCTTGCCTCCCCACCCCCCCAAAAAAAGTGGGTTGTGGGTGACTGTGTATCTTACAATTTTAATTAGAAAGAACAGTGTGTGATAAACAGCAATCAAGGCTATATGTAAAAGTCCCCCAAATTAATGTAGAAGCATAATCTTGTTCCACAGACTGCTGCCTACCTTATGACATGCTGTCGTGTCATATGCATGCTTATGACAGCCACTAGATAGTGCTAGTGGCTGTGTTGGGTATTAGACTCTGCTAAAAACCCTACCAAAACTGTGTGCAGACAGAACTACAAAAAGCATGGGGTCTTGTTTTGAAAGTCTCATTGATACTATAGGATATTCTAGATTATCAGAATATTGCCATTGTATGGCAGAATTTTTCAGAAGGCTATAAAAGGAAACATGCTGACTGAGAAACAGAATCTCCTACAGTGTTGTCAGGAGCAACGAGATATAAAATAAAGACAGAAAAAGGCAAGGCATTTATTAGAATATCACAAGAAGGTGCAGTAGAGTGAGTCTTTTTTTTTTTAAGATTTTATTTATTTACTTGACAGACAGAGATCACAAGTAGGCAGAAAGGCAGGTAGAGAGAGAGGGGGAAGCAAAAGCAGGCTCCCTGCTGAGCAGAGAGCCCAATGCAATTCGAGGCTTGATCCCATAATCCTGAGATCATGACCTGAGCTGAAGGCAGAGGCTTTAACCCACTGAGCCACCCAGGTGACCCAAGAAGGTGGAGTAGAGTGAATCTTTATCAGAACTGTCTAACAGGGATGCCTGGGTGCTCAGTGGGTTAAGTGTCTGCCTTTGGGTCAGGTCATGATCCAGGGTCTTGGGATTGAGCCCCACATCAGGCTCCCTGCTCAGTGCAGAGTCTGTTTCTCTTTCTCCCTCTGCCTCTCCCCTTCATGTGCTTGGTCTCTCTATTTCTCTCTCTCTCTCACAAAAATAAATAAAATATTAAAAAAAAAAAAAAAAGAACCAGCTAACAAAATCTAATGTGAGCTAGAAGTATGACCACATAAAGAATTTAAACATTCGGGTAGCCACTAAAAAGAAAAAGATAAAAGTGAATTTTAATAATATATTCTATCTAACTACATAGATTCAATGTATTTTAATGTAATCAATATACAATTATCGAGGTATTTACATTGTTTCTCATATCAAGTCTTGCAAATCTGATATGCATTTTATACTTAGACATTTCAATTTTGACTAGACAGTCAAGTTCAGTAGACACATGGGGATAATAGTTTTACAAATGGGACTGCTCAGTGTAGACAGAACTTCTTATGGTCAGCAAGAACTCAAAGGAAGGAAAGCTTAAAAAAAAAAATCACTAAATTCACTTAAAAATATCATAGTGTTTGGGACGCCTGGGTGGCTCAGTTGGTTAAGAGGCTGCCTTCGGCTCAGGTCATGATCCCAGCGTCCTGGGATCGAGTCCCACATCGGGCTCCTTGCTCGGCAGGGAGCCTGCTTCTCCCTCTGCCTCTGCCTGCCACTCTGTCTGCCTGTGCTCGCTTGCTCTCTCTCCCTCTGTCTCTGACAAATAAATAAATTAAAAAAAAAAAAAAAAGAAAAAAAATATCATGTTTGAGGAAACATATTCAGTTAGATAATTCAGGGAATAGTCTCATGTTCATACCAGCCTCTTCTCATTTGGGGAAGATTTCAAAATGAGGAAGAGGATATGGGGAGAGAAGTAAGCATATATCCCTGAGAATGCAAGCTTACTTGGGTTAGGGATATGTAAGGAACTCCAAAACAGGAGGCGATATTTAAAGAATCTGTCTGTGTGCTCTACTGAGTTTCTTTTGAGTCCAGTGTTTTCTATAAACTTCACATTTTGGTAACCACCTGACCGATTTCCTGGTATCCAGGTAATATTATAAGTAAAGACCTCACCCCTAGCCCTATGCCCCACACTCATGCTCTGGCACTGGAGATCAGGCCCTGGTCTTCAATGATTCAGGATAGAGAGCTCATGTGGTGGGTAAGCAGATGTTCCAATTTGTCCAGGGAAGTTCCCTTTTATGCTTATTATCCCAGCACAATTATTGAAAGTTCTTTGTGTCATTCTCAAGCATATTTGGATTTAGAAGGTAAATTATATGTTCACTGCATGAGTCAAACCCAAAAGTAAGGGCTCAGGTTCACAAAGGAATCCTACACCCAATAATGGTTTGAAGATTTTGGTGCATTCTGAGGTCCACAGAGATGGGGATATTTGCATGTAAGATCCTAATTCATTAATAACAAGTTGATAAGAAGAAGGAACTAAACGGACTTCTTTGTATTTAAGTTGATTTAATTCAAAATGAGAATATATTTTCTGTCTCCATGGCTCTCTTTTCTATGTAATTTTGTGTCCATTTGAATCCCAAAGTTGCTGTCACCATTAATAAACCTGAGTAGTTTAAAGCCACATATTTGTTAAACCTAGCTGTTTCTTGCTCTCTCTAGAGATTTCCTTAAATTATCAGACTTGTTTACTGTGAATTTACAGTTTTAAAATATATTTGTAATAAAACAGCTCTAAATAAGGTGATTTATTAAGATCTTCACCTTGTATCCCGTTTTTAAAAAATAATTATTACCTTTTTACTGACCTTTATATGGTATGAATTTCAAGTTTTCAATTAACTTTGAATATGACTAGAGTTTTATAAATGAGGAATGATTTAGGTGCAAATTTATGGCTTGTAAAAGATTATAGTTAACTATGTGCTAAAGTAAAGAATCTAGCTATCTGGAAAGTGTTTGTTTATAGAGGAACATAAACAACTTGTACTAGAAAAATTTACAAGAATGTGGGGAATGATCAGGATGTATCTAATGTGTTTATATGTGGATATAAAATAAGTAATTTATTATATTGATTTTCAGCTATCAAAGATACAGCAATCATGGTAACTTTGCCTTCTTTTCCAAGATACCTCATCAAAATGATTTTATTTTACTTTGTATCTTTAATGACTATGTGAGTCAGGATGCCTTGACTTTTTTATTTTCTTCTATCTTTTTTGTTCAAGCCATTAATAGACAAGGAAAAAAATTCTCATTGTCCATACTAAGAAAAAGCAATAATTTAATGAAAAGGGTACCTAGTATGTGATAAGAATCGGCAGATATCAATACATGATTTTGTTTTCTTTATTTTTTAAAGTGACTTGTCAATCCTGGATCTTCATTAAATTCAATCTTTAACTGTTCAAAATTATTAAGAAGTTGAGTGAATGAAATTAGGTGGCATCAAAAAATCATACCTTTTTATAACTTTCAAAATATTTAAAAAATGCACATGCTCTTATCAATGTGAATAGTTAGCAAAATATTTCCTAGCAAATTTGCTGCCAAATCAGTTTAAATAAATGTATAGTAACTTTTAGTTAACATTAATCATCTGGCTGTTACTGATAATAAATCTCCTAAGACATTTTATTAGTATTATTTTTATTATTATTATTATTTTTTAAATTTTATTTAATTTTTATTTTTTGAGAGAGAGTGCAATCACATGAGTGGGGGGGATAAAGAATTTAAATTGTCTTTTTCACGTGAATTATACTTCATGTAAACAGATAATTGAGAGGAAATTTATCTTGAAAGAAGCATTCTAGCTAATAAACAAAAGAGTGTAAAAGTGCACTCTTTAATCCCCATCACCTATTTCACCTACCCCCCATCCACCTCCCCTCTGGTAACCATCAGTTTATTCTCTACAGTTAATAGTCCGTTTCTTGGTTTGTTTCTTTCTCTCTCTCTCTTTCATTTTTCTTTTTGCTCATTTGTTTTATTTCTTAAATTCCACATGTGAATGAAATCATATGGTATTTGTCTTTCTTTGACTGATTTATTTTGCTTAGTATAATACTCTCTAGCTCCATCCATGTCATTAAAAATATCAAGATTTAATTCTTTTTTATGGCTGAGTAATATTTCACTATGTATAATAAAGAGATGTAGATCTATTATATCTGTCTATACGCACACACTGCATCTTCCTTAGTCATTCATCAGTTGATGGACAGTTGGACTGTTTCCATAATTTGGCTATTATAGATAATTCTGTTATAAACATTGGGGTGCATGTATTCCATTGAATTGGTATTTTTGTATTCTTTGGGTAAGTACCTATTTCATTTTTAAAAGAATAATGTTCTGGGTGCCTTGATGGTTCAATTGGTTAAATGTCTGTCTTCAGTTCAAGTCATGGTCCCGAGGTCCTGGGATCAAGTACCACACTGGGCTCCCTGCTCAGTGGGGAATCTGCTTCTCCCTCAGCTCCTCCTCCTGCTTGTGTTCTCTTGCTCTCTCACTTGCTCTCTCTCTCTCTCAAATAAATAAATAAAATCTTTAAAAAATATAATATTTCAATGTCCACAATAGCCAAACTATGGAAAGAGCCTAGCTATCCTTCAACAGATGAATGGATAAAGATAGTGTGGTATATACATATATACAATGGAGCCATCAAAAAACCCCCAGAATCTTGCCATTTACAACAACATGGATGGAACCAGAGGGTATTACGCTGAACAAAATAAGTCAATCAGAGAAAGGCAATTATCATATGATCTCACTGATATGAGGAAATTGAGAAATAAGACAAAGGATCATAGGGGAAGGGAAGGAAAATGAAACAAGATGAAACCAGGGAGGGAGACAAACCATAAGAGACTCTTAATCTTAGGAAACAAACTGATGGTTGCTAGAGGGGAGGGGAGGGATTGGGGAGGATATGTGCTATGGTTAGGGCTGTGAATTGTGTAATACTGATGAATCACAGACTTCTACCCCTGAAACAAATAATACATTATATGTTAATAAAATTTTAAAAATAGTGTTCCAAAATTATAATATAATTTCCTATCTCTAAAATTGATCAATGATCTTTGAACTCACATGTAATGGATTTTAATCCATTACAATAATTATGCTATTTGGTGTTCAAATTGTCCCATCTCTGCTAGGTGAGAGCTTTGTCAGACTGTGTCCTGGGTATTATCAAACCATATCAGAATATGAAGAGGAAATATTCCCAAATCCTTTTGTGATGTTAAAATAACATTCATATCAAAATCTGACAAGGAAATTATGAAAACATAAAATAACAAATTATTATTCCTTCTGTACATAGATGCAAAATCATTCAGAAAAGACTTGCAAATCAAATCCCTCAATACATAACTAGCTAATACATCATAAAAAAGTAGAATTTATCCCAGGAATGCAAAAATGATTTAACATAAAAAATTGGGAAATTACATGATCATCTAGTTAGATGCAGAAAAATCACTGGTCAAATTTAACACACATTCATGAAAAAAGCTCTCATTAAGCTAGGAGTAGAAAGACATTTTTGTCTATCTACTAAAGAGCCTATCCACAAAGAGCCTTCACCTAACAACACTCACTCTGGTAAAACATTGAACATTCCTCCCCTAAGTTTGAGAAGACAAGAATCTCTTCCTTCACCATTTTTATTCAGTCTTATACAAGAGAACATATCTGATGTCATAAAGCAAAAAAGAAAACAACAACAAAAGCAAAAGTATAAACATTGGAAAGGAAAAGTCCAAACTCTTCAAGCACAGTTAGCATGATTATTTACATTAAAATTCAATTATATATGCAAAAATCTATTGTAACTTATATATTAATTTTTAACAAAGTTACAGGTATTAAATAAATATATAATACTTCTCTTTCTAGGTACCAGTGATGAACAATTGGAAATTTTTTTAAATTTCATTCATTCTATTTTCTATTCTATTCTATTCATTCATCCATTCATAACTAGCATCAAAAAGCACAAAATAATTGGGGATAGTTTTATTAAAAGAATGCAAGACTATCATAGTTAAAATTTTATAAAAACAGTGTATAGAAAACTTAAATAAGACCTAAATGCTAATTGAAAGACTCATATTGTTGAGATGATAGTTTTCCTGAATTTGATGTGTATATTGAACACAACTTCACTTAAAATCATAAGAAGCTTTTTGTATGTGTGTAGAAATTGACAAGTGAAATCTCTATGAGAAGTAAAAGGACACTAGAACAGTAAAACAATCACTGAAAAGAATACTAGGACATGAATTTAGTTTTGTTTAAACTATACTAACTAAAACCATGTAGCATTGGCATTATATCAATGAAACAGAACAGAGAATCCAGAACTTGATATACACTTATTTGGTAAGTAAATTAATATTTGGGAGGGAATAAAAAATGTAGTGGAGTAAAGTCATTATTTTTTTAAAAAAGTTATTTATTTGAAAGAGAAATCACAAGAGTCAGGCAGAGAGAGAGGGGGAAGCAGGCTCCCCACTGATCAGAGAGCCCCATGCAGGGCTTGATCCCAGGACCCTGAGATGATGACCTGAGCTGAAGGTAGAGGCTTAACCCACTGAGACACCCAGGTGCCCCAAAAGAAATTATTTTTAACAGAGTTTTGAAACAAATTCATACACCATATATAACTCTCAAATTGAGATTGAACATAAGTGTAAAGCCTAAAACTATAAAATTTCTAGAAGAAACTATAGAAGAATATACTTACAGTCTTGCATTAATGAAAAACTTTCTTATGACTCAAAAAATGGAAGCCATAAAAAATTGATGTTAGTTCTTATCAAAATTGAGAATTTTCCATTAATGAATAAACATACTTAAAAGACAAAAAGGATGAGGCATACTCTGGAAAGATATTTTCAATACACATTCTGAAAAAACTTATATTCAAATTATAAAAAGAATTAAAACTCAATTTAAAACAAGAGTGCTTAATAAAAATAAATGGGCAGAAATTTGAAAAGAGACTTCACATATAAGTCTTATGTGCAAAACAAAATAGCCCTTAAGCACTTTAAAAGATGATCAGCATCATTAGCCACAAGGAAAATGCAATTAAAACAGTAATAAGATACCATTTTCCACCCACTAGAATGGATAAATTAAGAATATTAATTACAAATTTTGATGAAGATATGGAACAAATGGAGATCTCAGAAATCACTAGGAAGGGTAGAACATTATACAAAAATTTGGAATAAAAGTTTGGCAATTTTTTAACAATAACCACCATAACAACCACCAAAGTCATACATATACCCTTCTTATGACCCAGAAATTCCACTTCTAGGTATTTACGCTGGAGAAATTAAACAAATATGTACAAAAATATTTGTACAGGAATGCTCACAGACACTGCTTATAATGGCCCAAACAGAAAAGAATCCAAATGTTCATAAAAACAAAAAATGGATTGACAAATTGTGATACACTAATTAAATGTAATATAAAAATAAAAAAGGAGTGTACTACTTCTACACTGAACATAATATTCATGAAGGGATCCAACTCAAAAGAATATGAGCTATATGGCTTCATTTGTATGAATTTTTAAAATATGAATAACTAAGCTATGGTGATATTAACCAGAATAGAGCCTGCCTCTAAGGAGAGTAGGTGATTGACAAGAAAAGTTCGTAAAGAAGCTGTCTTAGATTATGGACATTTCTAAATCATATTTAGATATGTGTTTCAACATATATGTTATTCTCAGTAAAGAAACAACAAAAACTCATGCAATAGAAACAAAAATATATAATAATTTAACCACCATAGATTTTTTTCCCCAACCATTATAGATGTTTATTTCTCACACAGGTAACTTGATTTATATCCTATATATAAAACATGACTGTCCAAGGATGCATGTCTACAGTTGGTGGGCAGTTTCCCTTCAAAAAGTGATTAAGGGATTCAAGTGTCTCCCATTTTGTTTCCCAGGCTTATCTTATCTATGCTTCAGTTGTCTTCAACTTGTTGCTGTCATGTTTCTTATACTCCTCTAAACTAAATTGACACACAGTGATATTAATTTCCAGTTTTGTTACATAATTGAACTGAAGTCTTCACAAGTTTCAGATGTCTAATATTAAGACATAAAAATCCAAATAGTAACACAGTCATACTTAAAAAAATAAAACTATTTTGTGTATTTACGTTGAAATCATGCTAATTTTTCCAAATTTGATTTATTATGACTTGATGCTAATCATTTTCCTAATTTGAAAAAAAAAATAACATGTTTTAGGTCTTATAATGTAGACCATTAAAAGAAGTCTAAATAGATTGAAGGTATTAATAAATGTTTCCTTAAACAATCTATTTTTTTTGTTTTGTTTTGTTTTGTTTTCAGTTTATAATTTTTATTTTTTTTTATAAACATATTTTTATCCCCAGGGGTACATGTCTGTGAATCGCCAGGTTTACACACTTCACAGCACTAACCATAGCACATACGAATGTTTATAGCAGCAATGTCTACAATAGACAAACTATGGAAAGAGCCTAGATGTCCATCAACAGATGAATGGATAAAGAAGATGTGGTATATATACAAGATGGAATACTATGCAGCCATCAAAAGAAATGAAATCTTGCCATTCGCAACGACGTGGATGGAACTAGAGGGTATCATGCTTAGTGAAATAAGTCAATCAGAGAAAGACAACTATCATATGATCTCCCTG
>PISX010022913.1:0-30793 GCA_004024625.1 Mellivora capensis
GTAGAAGAATGAAACTCGACCATTCTCTTACACCATACACAAAGATAAACTTGAAATGGATAAAGGACCTCAATGTGAGACAGGAATCCATCAGAATCCTAGAGGAGAACATAGGCAGTAACCTCTTTGATATCAGCCACAGCAACTTCTTTCAAGATATGTCACCAAAGTCAAAGGAAACAAAAGCAAAAATGAACTTTTGGGACTTCATCAAGATCAAAAGCTTCTGCAAAGCAAAGGAGACAGTCACCAAAACAAAGAGGCAACCCACGGAATGGGAGAAGATATTTGCAAATGACAGTACAGACAAAAGGTTGATATCCAGGATCTATAAAGAACTTCTCATACTCAACACATGCAAAACAGATAATCACATCAAAAAGTGGGCAGAAGATATGAATAGACACTTCTCCAGTGAAGACATACAAATGGCTATCAGACACATGAAAAAATGTTCATCATCACTAGTCATCAGGGAGATGAAAATTAAAACCACATTGAGATACCACCTCACACCATTAGAATGGCCAAAATCAGCAAGACAGGAAACAATGTGTGTTGGAGAGGATGTGGAGAAAGGGGAACCCTCTTACACTGTTGGTGGGAATGCAAGTTGGTGCAGCCACTCTGGAGAACAATCTGGAGGTTCCTCAAGAAGTCAAAAATAGAGCTTCCCTATGACCCTGCAATTGCGCTACTGGGTATTTACCCCAAAGATACAGATGTGGTGAAAAGAAGGGCCATCTGTACCCCAATGTTTATAGCAGCAATGGCCACGGTCGCCAACGTGTGGAAAGAACCAAGATGCCCTTCAACAGATGAATGGATAAAGAAGATGTGGTCCATATACACTATGGAGTATTATGCCTCCATCAGAAAGGATGAATACCCGACTTTTGTAGCAACATGGACGGGACTGGAAGAGATTATGCTGAGTGAAAGAAGTCAAGCAGAGAGAGCCAATTATCACATGGTTTCACTTATTTGCGGAGCATAACAAATAACATGGGGAGATGGAGAGGAGAAGGGAGTTGAGGGAAATTGGGTGGGGGGGGAGATGAACCATGAGAGACTATGGACTCTGAAAAATAACCTGAGGGTTTTGAAGGGGCGGGGGGTGGGAGGTTGGGGGAGCCTGGTGGTGGGTATGATGGAGGGCACGCATTGCATGGAGCACTGGGTGTGGTGTAAAACTATGAATTCTGTTATGCTGAAAAGAAATTAAAAAAATATTTTAAAAAAATTACTCCAGTTCCATTATTCTTGTTCATGTTCAGATTATCTCTCTTAAGTGAGTTTACCTTCAGATTTTCTTTTTACTTTAAAGATTTCATTTATTTATTCATGGGAGAAAGAGAGAGAGAGAGAGAGGCAGAGGAAGAAGCAGGCTCCCCACAGGGAGCGTGATATGGGTCTTGATCCCAGGACCCTGGGATCATGGTCTGAGGAAAGGCAGATGCTTAACCAACTGAGCTGCCCAGGTGCCCTATCTTCAGATTTTCTTTCTTTCTTTTTTTTTTTTTTTTTTTCTTACAGAGTCTCAGGAGTCTTTGATGACTTCCTTGTTTTTGAGGACGAAAAAAGTAGTTCCAGACTCATCTTGTGTATTTCCTTTACCAAATCCACAATGAGGTATATGTCCAGTAATCTCTGGTTATATTCAGAAAGAAATGGTATGTAGGGACCATGAGCTGGGTGGTCATCTCATTCCAAATAAAAGCTGCCCCTAAACTCAGTAACCAGATCTCCTGCTGTATTTTTTCTCGTGAGCATGTATAACTTCTTTTCTAGAATGGAAAATTTTTAACATTCAAGTTTTTGTAATAATGATTGAGGTACTTAAAAAGCTGACATTTCCAGTTGCTGTATGTATATCCATCCCAAGCTTCTTTAGGACAAAACCAGGATTGGCATCCTGCTTTCTTTTTCTCTCTCGTATCTTATTTTTATTAACTCCAAACTCTGCATTACATAGATTCACAGATCATTGTGTTCCTTCCCCATCTTATATACCTTCATCACTGTCTGTCACCCTCACAGTATGTAGTGATACCTGGTCTGAAAGGGAATTTTAAGTGGTGAGTCTCTAATCTGATTTCGCACTGTTTCCTTTTGTCACAGAAAAGCAAGACTAAATCCTGTGAGCCCTGAAAGAGATCAATTCAAATTTTACAAAATTTATGTCTGAAGTGTAAACGTGATGACCATACATCCCAAAGGTATCTTAAAATTGTCAATGTCCCTTTTCCATGAAATAGGTACTAAAAAAGTGTGTGTCCCTTATATATTTATACTGTCTTTGAAGCTGCATGTATAATTAAATATGTAAAGTATATGAATCATTTTGTACATCTCAAAGATGATTTATAAATGAACATATTGCTCAGATACTGTGGTATTTTCATGGCTATTTACCTAGGGGTTATAAAACTATTTTTGATTGAAACATATGACCTTATTTCTTGACTTTCACACTTAAATATAAGGGCCTCTGCTTGCAAGTATTTTACTCCCTAAGATATACATTATGTGATGATCTGGGCTTCTATATCCAGGATAGTTAGGGTCCTGCCATTTCTGCAAAGACATAATATATGTGGATGACATGTTGAGCATCTGGTCTTTTTTCCTATTTCTTAATTCCTTTCATATCCTCAAGCACGGTGAGAAAATAAGTTGCAAATTAGTGCCAAGAAAGTACTTCCTGAAATAACAATTTTGTTTCCAGAATGTATTAAACACCTGTAGGAGTTTGACACAGTTCCTCAGATGAGTAGTTAAAATTCTAACTAGTATAGATATTTAGTAAGTGTATCAAACTTCTAACTTCTATTAAAAATTATAGTTAAACATAGTTTTTGAAGCACAGTCTACTATGGTGTATAATTAAGTGTAGCACAAAGATAAAAAATGTCATTTTATATGCATGGTGGTATTCCCCTGGTGTAAACAATTAATATTTTCAGGACAGATTCAAGAGGAAAAGTCCCATCTTGTATTTTCAGGAATTTTTATTTGCAAACAACAGGTATCCAACGTACATCCCCAATGAGTCTTGGCAAAAAGAAATTATTAAAACACTAAGTCATCTCATGTCATTAAGGGTAGTTTTTAACTGTTAGAGCAGTCAGGATACAGTTAGGATCAGGGGACTAACTATTAGCAGTTTCATTGGCTTGGTTGCTCTCTCTTATGTTACTTTACAGTCTGCCATGTCCCTCTTAATTACCTTTCCATCATCTTGACCATCTCTCTCTGTATCCTCCCTCCCTACCATCCTTACACATTTGATCTTTTTCTCTCTTCTTCATCTAATCTACTTCTCAGATATATTTCTCATAACTCTCTATCATCTGTATATATATACTCTGTCCCATTAACATCATTGATGTATATGCATGTGTATATACATATGCACATAACCTGTCACATATATGATCACATATATACTCCATAACATCCTCAGGTTTTCCTCTCACCTTATATTTCTTATTTTTTCTATCTAAATTTTCTTTCCATCATTTCACTCTATATTCTCTTTTTTCTTCCTCTCTCTGCATCCCTCTCCCCCCCTTACCTCTTGTCCTCTTCCATCTGTCTCTCCTCCTTCCTCTTTCTCCACTTCCTTCTTTACTCCCCCTCTTTCTTTCTCTTTCTGTCTCTCCAGTGTCAGTTGGGTTAGATGCTGAGCTCCAGACTCATGTACAGAAAGACACAGTCCTATTACTGATGTGGTTTATGAACCTGTCCCTTGGGCCCTGAAAGGTGATTCCCAGGTGAAAGAGTGAATGCATGAGAGCATCACAACTTTGAATAGAGCCCATGGGTTGGGAGATGGTGGGTGGGAGAGAATGGGAAGTGACAGTTCTCAGATGCTGGTTAAATAAAGCATAGATTTCCAATGGAATGATCCAAGAATATCTCTTAAATAGACTTTGTTATATGATATATTGGAACATCAACTGCATATCAACAGTAAAGCACACTAAGGGGTTAGGGTAGAATCAGAGGTATGGGAATTCACATAGCCATTGCTTGATTGACCATGTATATTAGAACAGTTCAAGGGATGTAGGAAACATTACCTTTGTCCAAATAGCTATGGGGCTCAGAGAATTGCAACCTGATAGGGGACACAGGAACCAAATTGTTAATTAGTGACAAGACACATCAAGAGGGTGGGAGCATGTGATGGATGTCCACGGCTAAGTTGCTGTGTAGATACCAGAAATTTTCTTAAGTTCTGCTTTCAAAACAACAGAATTAATTCCAGGGGATGAGAATCTTCAATATAATCAACCTTGGTGGATTGGTTGAAGCAAAACATAGAAGTCAAACTATGGGTACCTAGAGCTGAAAACAGAGAAGGAAAACCAGGATGAGAACTACAATCTTTTGTATCCATTGACAGAAACAAAATATGTTTGAACTGATAAAAAAGATATTCAGAGATGTATTCCGTGTTTCAAAGCATATAAATATGAATTTAAGTGCATTGTTTCCTGGTATCTTGTCCCATATGAAATTGCCCTTGACGGTTTATCCTATTTTGAATGCACATGCTTTGTTTTAAGCTTCCTGATGCTTTAGTTGGCCTCAAATGACAAGAGTAATTACATTGCATGCCCATTCATTGAGAGGATTGTCAAGCAAACCCTCAGCACATCTGTGATTACATTCTTTACCGCAAAATGTTCTAGCTTGTTGATTAGATTAATAATGAAAGGAGGCAGCTTCCCCAAAGAAATCTCATGACTCATAGGTACTAAATAAATCACTATCCAGAGTAACTTACTCAAGAGAATGATAACAGGAGCTACAAGGTGATTTTTAAGCTGTTTAAACAAACCTTTATTCTTGTTCTGCATGTTCTCTGTAGTTTTGCATTGTCTAAATTATAAAGGCAAACATTTTTCTCCTTCAGCTTTTACTTTCTCTTTTCAAAAATTTTTATTCCATTAATATTGAGTTAATGTTATTGAGAAAGACTTATTGAGAAAATACTCTGTGCCAGGCCTGTGTTAGCTATATTGATTAGGAATATCTGAATCCAATAGTGTATCATTTGTTGGCACCTGCAGAAGTTCTCCGAAATTGCTCACGGTGTGGGGGGTAAACTTCAGTCACGGGCATGCACACGGCAGTGAGCAAAATGGCAGTTCCATGGACAGTCATGAACTACAGTCAAAATGGTCACAGAGGCAACAGCGTTGGAAGTTGGAAAGTGAAGGGCTCTGGTCGAGAGTGCAAGAATGCCATGAATCTGGAACTTAACACAATGTTCTCAGACATTCTCTTCAGACCCTTCCAACCATTCTGGGGCTAATTCTCTGCATTACTCAGGGCTCTCTCATTCAGTTCCATGCTCATCCCCAGGAAGTGTCTAGTGACCCAGTATGTGGGCCCTGAGCACTCTGAATAGCAAGACAGCTGCCCAAAAGTCAGCAGTGAACTGTGAGTGGTGACCTGACCAGTTTGCTGAAATATTTCTGGTACGAGACAAAGGGAGTCCAGTTTTCTCAGCTCTGGTACAAGTTCTCTGGCTTGATGTCAGAGTCATTGTGAGAGATCTTAGCCAATATGTAGCTGAGCCTCCCCACAGAACTGCTGGCTCTAATTTCTCCAGGGGTGGGAATGAGCAATCTATTTAAGAAAAAAATTCCTCAGTAATTTTGACACAATGCTTGACACTAAGGCTTTGAGGCAACAATTGGATATACTAATTAGGGAAATAATATGTTAAACATAACACTATCTAACATCTGGTCAAAACCCGGGGCAAAATAATAAAAAAAGTTACCAAAACTATTTATCATACTGTGATGTGAAATAGGAAAAAAATGGAAATTACCTCAATGTTAAACTAAAGGGGATTAGTTGAGTACATATTAGTTAAGTACAATCAAATGTAACATGGACATTTAATGACAATTTGGATCTAAACATACTGACATAGAATTATCTACAATATACCATTCTACACTAAAAAGCAAAATGCTGGGTAATAATGCACAGTTTGAGCCCATTCTAAAAAAAAGGAAAGAAAGACAGAAAAGGTTAGGGTTATGTATATGTATAAAAAAAAGTCTTGGAACAGATATCGTGATAATGTACTTTTTTCCTGGTGCTACAATTATGGAAAATTTTCATTTTATTCTTCACACTTGGTTTTTTTGTTTTTTTTTTTTTTTGTAATGATTTTTTCTCACTTATATAGTATTTCTTTAAAAAATCCAGGAAACAGGGCACCTGGGTGGCTCAGTCATTTAAGTATCTGCCTTCGGCTCAGGTCATGATCCCAGGGTCCTGGGATTGAGCCCTGCATTGGGCTCCCTGCTCAGCAAGAAGCCTGCTTCTCCCTCTCCTTCTGCTGTTCCCCCTGCTTGTTCTCTCTCTCTTTGTTAAATAAACAAAATCTTTAAAAAAAAACCTAGGCACCACTATAAGTTATAATTAATATCAGAGAATTATGCAGAAAAATAAGAGGAAAAATGTTTGGGGATATAGGGCCTTTGTTGTCAATACCAAGTTAATAATTCTCTAATTGTTTGATCATGCCCACTATTGGGAGTGCCTCACTTACTCCAAGAGAATCACTTACAGTAGTCGAAGCATCGGTTCAGTATGTAATAGTCCCTCATTTTGCCTGTTTCCTGGTGCAAAGACCACAGACTACCGTTGACTCATAGTCACCGCTGAATGTGCCAAGAGCCCAAAGAGCGGTGAACAGAAGATGCAGATGGAATGATTAACGAGTGAGATCAATGACCTGTCATGTATCGAAGCTTGGAAAAATCATCGCTAGCCAATAATTTCCCCTTTAAGTAACTGTTTGGAGTAGCCCATTAACATAAGTAACGTAAAGTGTTTACCACAAATATGCTGGCCTTCTCCGTGCACCCAAACACTCACCCCGCTCCATTTCAACCGCCAGGCTTCACAGTCAGTAAAGGTCACCTCGTTTTTGCCGGGTCAGTGGCCTGGATGGAGCTCCTAACGGCCTAAAAAGGACTGAGATGCCTGTTAACTCATTAATTAACCCAAGTCTCCAACGAGAAAGTGTGCAATCGAAACCAAGCGTCATGTGTGAGTCGTGTCCCCAGGCAGAAACGCCCTGGACAGCAGCGGGTTTCAGTGTGAGACCTTCTAAACGTCATGACGAAGTTTTGAAAAATCATTGAAAGAATATGCTTTCAACAACATTGCTGGAAACAGCATAAGAACAAAGCCTGGACATACGGAAATCTGAATAATATATTCAGTAGATTAAGAATTACTACTTCAGGGGCGCCTGGGTGGCTCAGTGGGTTAAGCATCTGCCTTCGGCTCAGGTCATGATCTCAGGGTCCTGGGATCGAGCCCCGCGATGGGCTCTCTGCTCAGCAGAGAGCCTGCTTCCCTTCCTCTCTCTTTGCCTGCCTCTCTGCTGACTTGTGATCTCGGTCTGTCAAATAAGTAAATAAAATCTTTAAAAAAATTAAAAAGAAAAAAGAATTACTACTTTGGGAAGATTACATAGCTCACACTTCACTGTACTTTGTCCCACGCAGTTTAATGCTTGCCATGGGGTCAACAACGAGTTGAATAACTGAATGAAACCTTAGCTTGCTCCTTTTTATTAATGCTACAGTTAGTTAGGACCATCCAATTCCAATAACATGAAAGCACATCAATTTTGTTGTTGCTATCCATTAGTATTTTATTTCCCACTGTGTAGTAAAGAATGTTTATGTTAAGTTAAATTTCATACATTTCCTATGAGCTGTAATTTCAAGCATACAAATTATCTGAATGGGGAGTAGTAACTTTATTACTTACGAACAAATTCCTATGTCCTAAATTATCAGTATAATGGAAGATGCTTAGGAGCTCGGAATTATCAGACAATGGTGCTGTTTAATATTGGAATTTCTTACCTTTATCCAAATAAAAAGAATGACACAGCAGATGCTAATATTTTCTCTTATTAAAAGCTAATTAAGAAATCCCTAATGAAAACTTTACACTTAAATGCCTAGTTCTTTGGAGAGACGTCTGAATCAAGCTGAATTAAGCAATGAAGCACCATGTTCATGCCCCTAAGAACGATGCAATGGTTCCTAAATTTGTGAGTAACAGAAAATATCATCAGTCTCTAAGGAGAAGAAATAATTCAAAACCAGTTTTAATTCCCTAAGTATGTTATTTTTAAAGGATCCAATGAGCCAAGTTGAATATTTAACTTAATTATCATCATAAAGTACGTGGTTATGATGCATTCTGAGATAATTCAAAGAGGAGTTTTACTTTTCTGTTGAAATAAAATTTCCATTCATTTAAACTCTAGATGTCTAAACAGCATTAGTAAGTCAATTTATCAAGTAAATATATATTGTAGTGTGTTATGGGGTGGCAAATGGAGAGATTAAATGTAAAGGGTAAAATTATACTTTAACGTTGAAATTGCTTCCCCTTTCAGGCTGATGTAGCTCAGGCCAGGCGGTCAAACAGTCTGGTAAGAAGATGATGGCCACTGACTTCAGAACTCGTGGTCCCGAAGATTTTCGCCGTTATTAATAAAGGAAGGACCTAGTTCGTTTACATTACAGTGTCTGTGCCAGAAAATACTCCTTCTCCGGTAGAGGCTTATTAAAAGAGCTTAATGCCTTCTAGAGTGTTTTGGGGGAAAAAGTCAAGTGTTTGTGTTTAATGTAGACGCATAACCAGGACTCAGTCGGCAGCTCCCAGTGTAACAATACTGGTTGATCTATTATCTGTCCTTGCTTGGCTGAGGCCCTTACCACTAATACTATTAAATATTTTGATTATCACTCCTGTGTATCAGCATTTTTTATCGCATAAAATGACTCACATGAAAAAAATCTTTTCCCCAAAGACTTTGTTTACACGGTTGAAATATTTTCAAAAATTCCGCAAATCTTTCTGAAAGATCTGCATGCTAGGCACAGGTGGGGACATGTAAGGGAGACATTCTCTCTGCCCTGTCACCATGATGTTACCATCTAGCAGAGGGTTTCCCAGAGCAGTGCTACTGACGTTTGGACCAAATAATTCTTTGCAGTGGGTGGTCCATTTGTTGCAAGAAGTGTGCAGCATCCCTGGCCTCAGTCCACTAGGTGCAGTAGTGTTCCCCTCCCCCAGCTGGGATAACTGGAAATGTCTCCAGGTATTGTCAAATGCTCCGGGGTGGGGCGAGTAGTCTGCCATTGAGAACCTCCAGTGCATCATGTGAGAAAAGGAATATAGATTAACACAAAATTGTAAAGATTCAATAGAGAAAAATTCAGACATGCTACAGGAAGGGGGTGTCGGGGCAGCCAGAGTTCTGTACAGCTTCAGGGTCTGAAACAATAGTTAGAAGTTGACAAGTAGAAAGGGGAGAGGATGGACAATAATGCTGCTTTGTAAGCTTCCAATCAAGAAAAGCATTCTGTCAATGCCTTCCTTTGGCATACAGAGTCTTAAAGTACAAGTACTATTCAAATGTTTTTTTCCTACATCTCAAGTTACTATGCTGTCCTTTCTATTTTTCTTTTCATAACCATATCATAGGAACATTTCTTCAATTTAATATTTGTTCTTCTCCATCCAGCTCTAGTCCTGACATTTATAATGTAATAGCAACACATGCTCTATGTTTATCATAGTTCTAAGTACTATATATGCTTAAATGCTTCTGATAACAATGTGTGGAAAGTATTAATATTATCTCCATTTTGCCAATAATGAAAATGAATCAGGAAATGGTTTATTCAAGCTATCCACATAGCTAATAAACACGGTGCTGGAATCTGAACCCAGGCCATCTGCCTCCGTTGTCCACACCCATTACCACTGTGATGCCTAACAAACAGAACTTCCCACTTCTCTTGCAGTCATCATCGATCCACACGTGGCTTAATCCAGCCTGATATCCATGATAGAGTGGCTTCGAATCTATAATTTAAATATCCCAATTAATCAATTTGTGAAGGCAAACATCCCAAACAATGCTATTTAAAATCATTAAAACTAATTTGCTAGTCTAATATTCTCTATAAAATATTTTATTGACCTTTATAACATCATTAACCCCACTTTGGATACTGCCAAACTGAAGAACAGGGGACTTTGAGCAGTTGTCCACATTTTTAGAGACCATATTTCAAAGGAGAATTAGGGCACAAATCTCCGAATGACACCTGCGCTGCCTCCTATGCTCACCAAATGCATTTCTTTTTCCGTAAGACTTGAGCAGCTGGCATACTCTTTATTGATCTGCTTTTCTAATTTCAGTTCTGAAACCATTCGCTTTTCACTACAGCCTTCTTTAGTTCGCTTAGCTTTGTTTCCTTCTTCATTTCACAGCTTTATAAAATTCCTTCCTTAGCAAAAAGTCTTCTCTCAGTCTATTCTAACTTTCTATCAGGGCTCTCCTTTCTGGATTTTACTGTTGTTTCTTTGAAGGACACTATCTTTGAAGATCTTGTTCCACTGTTCTGACATACCTTTGAAGCAGTCTTATATCTCAAACCTTTTAAAGAGCTAAAGATTATATCTCCATTTTTGTTGACAATATGTTATGTAATCATCCTACTTTATCTTAAGTGGGCAAATGAAGGGTGAAATTGTCCAAGTAATACATAAAATTCCATTTTTCACATTTCTCCCCTTCAAAGACACTTGAGGTAGAGGTGAAATAAGACTTCTTAAATTTTTTCCACAATTTCAGCCAACAACCCAAGAAATATTTTCACTAATATGGTGTGCAAATTCACATTCATTGTTGAGATAAGTATTGTATGTATCTAATGTTACATTTTATTTTGCAGATTAAATTATTTTCATAAAATTGTTTAAAGTCAATTTGTATCTTTTAAATGACTTTTTAAATCTGTGGGTAAAAATAGTAATTGTGAAGACTTTTATGTCCAGCATAAATGGCAGACAAGATAGCCAGAAAAGTTTTGCAGTAACAACTAAAACACTGGAGTGTGTGTGTGTGCACGCACACGCTTGCGCACGCCTGTATACATGTACCTGGATATATATCTGGCTGGGAAAAAAAAAGGGGGGGGGAAATCCTAAAAATTCACTCCCCTGAAGAACAGAATTCTGAACCATGACTCCAAAAACATGCACAAATATAGAAGCTCCTGTCTGTTCTAAATGCCTTTGCTGATCTTCTGTGGCTTAAAGCTTTTATCTCAATGGGAGTAGGAGTGAAGTCCCAGGTGGAAGACAGAACACAGGACACCCTGTGTGAAATTATGGAAACTGTAAAAAAGGGAACTGAAGAAACAAGTAATGTCAAGCAAATAAACCCAAACACCTCAGAGACACGAGTAGCATGAAACCCACTATCTCAAACATGAGCGTAGGTGTGTAGGGATAGAGAGGACCTCCTGTGACAGCCCCCACCTTGTTTTCAAGTGGGTTTTTCATCTGAATTAACACTGTTCATATCTAGACAAACAAACAAACAAACAAGCAAACAAACCTTCAATATCATCAGTTAAGTCTGGAAAAGTGGACCTGGTCATGGTTATATAATGACTTGTAGATGATGGCATAGACAGCTTGAATCTGCATGGGAAGGTTTATAAGCAGTGGTTACTATCATCTCATTTAAATTTAGGGTAATTATGCTGGTTGCTGCATAAAGAATAGATTAGAATGGGATACATGTGAAAGCTTTGAAAACACTAATGGAGTTCTTTATAATGTGTCTGTACGGTTGAATTAACAGACAGGGTGATGTTTCTAATGAGTGGTAGAAGCCAAAAGGGAAAGACATATGAGTGAAAAAATTTAAGGGCATAAATATTGTTTGCTCCTAGATGAAATTCAGATAGTGAGAGAGAAATAGCAGCTGGAAAAGTCCCAAGTTTCTGGGTAGACTAGGTAGATACAGACTGGTGTCATTGTTAGAAATCCTGTTTGGGTGGCCCTGGAGGAAGATGAAGATTTCAGTGCAAAAAGGAAATGAATAGAAGTTCAAAGCTTTGGGAAATCTCAGGAAAGTTTCTCTTGTGAATTAATTGCTATATTTTTATAATATTCCCTATTATCATCTACAGAATACGTTCTTCTTTGTTTGGTATCTATCCATAGTTTCTCAGATATTCTTTAACCCTTGCTCTCCTATGAATTTCAGATTCCTTTTTTTTTATTTCTTTGGAAAGCCCTGCTGTGATTTTTATTAGACCAATACTTAATTCATATATTAATTTGTGGCAAAGTTCTATCCTTATCATATTGACTTCTCCCTTCACAAAAAAATACATCTTCCTCTTTATTCAGGGTTTATTTTATATCTGTCAGTCATTTCTTCATAAATAACTTGCATATATTTTTATTTATTTATTCATAGAAATCTTATAGTTTTGGTTGCTAGTCTGGATATAAGCATTATTCCTCTTTCCTTTTCTATTTGGCCACTGCTGTGGTTAGGAATACAAGTGATTGATGATTGATTGATCTTTTATACACCAAATTTGCTAAATTCTCAATTATTCAGCACATTATTTTGGAATTTTCCTTTTTCTCTTCTATGGAATGTCATATGTATAAATTGTATCAATTTTTGTTTCTTCCTTCTAGTCTTTACCTCTCAGTGATTTTTGTGGTTAAGTTTAGTTTTGTAAGTGGCGTTGCCTGGGATCACAAACTCTGAAACCACCAATAACTTTCCGTGTTGCCTCTGCCCCTTGGTCACTGTGCATAGATGATCCCTGAGAGGTCAGGTCCGGGACTGCGCTTCCTACACATTCCTCTACCCACAGAGTGAGGGGTGAGTTTATATATTTATCCTGGAAGTACTGATGTGTTCTTTCCCATTAGGCAAAATCTAAATTGAGTGATGTTGGTCCTCAGGCTTTTATTGTTGCCAGACTGAAGGAGAGCATAGCATCGGGACTTGTGGGGAATAGACAGTGTTTGTGAGGTTGTCTGGACAGGTCCAAACAAAGGACACATGGATACATGGAAACAGAATGAAAGGAAGAATTGAATATAACAATGTCAAAACAAATATGTTAACAATAAAGGCAAAACTGATGTGTAAGAAATGGAAAAAAGGAAAAGGTATGGGCAAATGAAACAATGCCACATCACACAGGATACAATGGATTAACTTCTTCAGAGCAAAACATAAGAGTCATTTCATTGAATTCGTTTCAGTGACCATGATTGATTTGCATTTGTATTGAAAGCCACCTCCAGTCTGTTTTAGAAGTAGATTATTATCTGTATGAAAAAAAGAAAATGTAATCACTACGCAATAAAGTCCACGGTAGTGGTGTTTTTTGACAACCTAGTTTTGACAAGTAGGCTCCCAAATAGACTGCTGACCTGTTACAAAGACTGTAGGAGCAGTAGGCAATATAAATCTTCTCTTTAAGTAGAACACAGAAAACTTCTGCTCACAGTCAACAAAATCACCAAATCCTGTCTGTAGTATCCTTAGATTAACCAGTTTTTACTCAAGAACCTCAAGTTTGCTGGAACACAACTTGAAAACTTCACAAAGGCAAAACAGGTGCTGCATGAGAAACTAGAATGAATGTGCAACTGGATACAATTTCCATGGGCCAGTGACAAGTACTGCATTTATTACTTACGTGACTCGGTTTAACAATTCAGTGGCATCCATTACATTCACGATGTTATGCAAATATCACTTTGTTTACTTCCAAAATATTTTATCACCCCCAAAAGAAAACCCCATCCAATTAAGTAATTAATCCCATTTCTCCTCTCTCAGCCCCACACCAAATTTATTTTCTGCTCTCTACACTTGATCTTAGCCAAAAGGCCGAGAAGCGATACTTTCTGCCCTCTAAATGTATCTGTTTGGAATATTTCATAAACATTGAATCATTCAATATAAGACCCTTGGTATCTGGTTTCTGTCACTTAGTATAACATTTTAAAGGTTCATTCACATTGTAGAATGCATCAGTATTTCAATAATCTTTATGACGGACTCATATTCTATTATATGTACACACAGTATTTTGCTTATCCATTCATCCATTGATGGACATTTGTGTGTTTCCACATCTTGGCTACTGGAAGTAACATGCTTTGAATAATTGTGTACAAATATCTAATTGAGTGCCTGTTTTTGGGGGGAGGGTATATGACTAGAAATATAATTGCTGTGTCGTATGATAATTCTGTGTTTAACTTTTTAAGGAACCACTGAAGTGGTTTTTTTTTTTTTCATTATGACCACATCATTTTGCATTCCGAAAATTTGTAAAGGTTTCATTTTGCCCTCATTCTCACAAAGCTTACTACTTTTTTTGTTTTTAATTATAATCATCCTAATGGGCATGAAGTCGTATCTCCTTATAATTTTGATTTGCATTTCCCTAATAACTAATGAAGATGAGAATCCTTTCATGCATTGAACATCTGTATATTTTTTTGGAGAGCCACTTAAAAATGAATGAATTATTGACAAAGAAGAATTTATTTCTCTAATTTTGCTATTTGTTTTGTATATATCCTATATCCTTTGTGTTCTGCATGCCCCCAGTACTTCCTCCCTCCCTTTGTGTTTAACTGATTATTTTTTTTGTAGTTTGCCTTTCTGATTCCTTTTTTTATATCTTTTTTGTCTAGTTATTAGATTTTTTTAAGCTTACCATGGGGTTTACTATTAACATCCTAAGTTTATAACCATCTAGTTTGAACTGATATTTTAGATTCAATGACATACAAAAATTCTGCTCCTACACAGAATTCTGTGACATATGACATACAAAAATTCTGCTCCTACAAATTATACCTTTATACATTGCATACCTATTAACATAGATGTACAATTATTATTTTAATCATTTATCTCTTAAATCATATAGGAAACAGAGGAGTTAGAAACCAAAAATACAATACTGGCTTTGTATTTACTTTTGTGGATTACTGTACCAGAGTTCTTTATTTCTTCCAATAGCTTTAATTTATTATCTACTATCATTCCACTTCCTACTGATGGACTGACTCCTTCTGGCATTTCTCATAGGGCAGGACTACTATGATGACTTCTTTTTTGTATCTTTGAGTAAGCTTTTATTATTATTAGAATTCTTGGTCACCAGACTTGTTTTTCTGTCATCATTTTAAACATGTCATGGGACTTCCTTCTGGCCTTGATAGCTTTTGATGAGAAATTGCCTTTTAAACTTATTGAGGATATTTTGTATATGATAAGTCACTTTTCTCTTACTGTTTTCAAGATTATCTCTTTGCCTTTGTCTTTCAGCAAGTTAATTAGAATATGTGTAAGTGTGCATCTCTGTGTTTATCCTTCATGGAAGTCCTTAAGATTTTTGAGGTGCAGATTGATGTTTTTATCAAATTTAGGAAGTTTTCAGCCCTATTTCTTCAAGTAGTCTTTCTGTCACAATCTTTCCTCTCCTTCTGGAACTCCCATTATACATATATTGATATGTTTGTCAGTGTCTCATCGGTATCACGGGCTCTGTTAATTTTCTTTCTCTCTTTTTTAAGTCAGTTCTTCAGACTGGATTATTTCAATTGATCCATCTTCAAGTTCACTGATTCTTTCTTCTGCCTGGTCAAATATGATACTGCAAATCCCTAGGGAAGTGTTCATTTCAATTATTATAATTTTCAGCTCCAGAATTTCTATTTGATTCTTTTTTATAATTTTTATTTCTATTGATATTCTGTATTTGATTATTCATCATTCTCCATGTTTCCTTTAGCTCTTTGTCCATAGTTCCTTTTATCTTTTTGAGTGTATTTAAGATAATTGGTTCAAAGTTTTTGCCTTTTAAGTTCAATACCTATGCTCCCTCATAGGGAGAGAAATGAGAAAAGTTTCTCATTTCCTCTGTAAATGTGCCATATTTTCTAGGTCCTCTACTTGCTATCTATTTTTGTAGAAAACTACACATTTTGGATAATATAATGTGGTAATTTTGGAAATCAAATCCTTCCCCTTCCTAAGGGTTTTGGTGTTTGCTTGCTGTGAGCTGTATGATTTAGTGACTTTTCTAAACTATTTTTGTAAAATCTTTATTCGTTGTCATGTGTAATCTCTGAATTCCCTATTTCTTAGCTTATGCTGAGCTAGAGCTTTGACAGAGACTTACTTGAACCCCAAGAGAAGGAAGGAAGAAAAGAAAGAAAAATATCCTGCTCCTTATGATTTACTCTGTTTTCAGATGCCTACCAACACTTGGCCAGGTTGTTTACAGCTTTGTCTGAATTTTCACTTTCTGCCTTGAAATGTAGAGATAAGCCATAGGTAAAAGCCTAGAGTCTACTTCGGTCATATCTGAGCATATGTCCTCTCTGCAAGCATGAGTATGCTTTCTAAATTCCTCAGAACAAATGGACACTTTTCAATGTCTCAATTTCACTAATGAACTCTTTCTTAAGATTTCCCTCACAATTTTTCAGTTAATCTATTTTCCTCAACTGTACTCTTTTGCTCCATAAATCTGTGGGTTGTCCACTTATCTTTAATGTTCTTGAAAAATGTCCACTTTTTTCCCATCCTGAGTAAATTCCTAGTTAGGTGAAAGAAAGGCAAATATCTTGCATCTGTTATTTAGGTACCCCCCAGATGGATTAGAACAGACAAAAATCTCTCTTTGAGAGTGAGGTCTTTTCTGTTCCCTCTGAAACCAGGGACCAGAGTCCCATAATGGGAATGTGGGCTACCATCTTTAAGACTGACACCAAGGGGGGCACCTGGGTGGTTCAGTGGGCTAAAGCCTCTGCCTTCGGCTCAGGTCATGATCCCAGGGTTCTGGAATGGAGCCCCGCATCTGGCTCTCTGCTCAGCAGGGAGCCTGCTCCCCCCCCCCCCCCCCCGCCCCTGCCTGCTGCTCTGCCTACCTGTGATCTCTTTCTGTCAAATAAATAAATAAAATCTTAAAGAAAAAAAAAAGACTGACACCAGGGCCATGTAAAAAGCAGGTAAAAAGGACACAAAAATTTCCTACCACTTTTAAGGTGTTTCTTTTTCTTTCCTTTACTTTCTCCCCCTCCTCCTCCTCCTCCTCCTCCTCGTCCTCCTCCTCCTCCTTCTTCTTTTTTGATTCAGCATTTGCTTTACTCTTATGAATCTTTGATTATTTTCCAGAATTCTGACAAAATTGATTCTGACATTTTCCCCCAATATTTTGGTATTTCTGTGGAGAGATGGGCCCTGGAAGATACCTACTCTGCTACTTTCACTGATGTAACTGATTTACAGGACTTTAAGTCTAGAGTTAAGATGCTGAGTCAACACTCTCTGCATAGATAAATAATCCAGTGCCCTGCTTTATTTGAAAGGATGCATGCAACTGGACAAAATAAGTCAATGGACATCCATTCTGTTCTGATATCTCAATAAGGTAAGTGTTACATTTTTTCAAAGGCTCTTTGCCAAATTGGTTGATTATACTATACACAAAACTTAAATCACTATATAGAGATAAATGCTTACAGAGTTTTTGTGAAGACACAGCATGCCTCCTGTGAGTTTTCACCCACAGTCAAAACTGGAACATGGAATTCTAACTATTAATGAATTTATTCTAAGAACTAGGAATCTGTGTTCACATCATGCACAGGACCAGGAGTGTTCCCACAGAGCAATTATAAACAAGATGCAATCAGATAAACAAAGAGATTGATGACAAAAGAATCTCTGTTATTCCACCTCTAGTTTGCTTTTCCACAACACATGCAGTTATTGATGGCCCGATGGGTACCTTACTTAAGTAAATTAAAATGTTTGCTCCTCACAACAACTAAACTAAGTGGCAGCACAGTAAACTGGGTCTCAGAAAGGCTAGGTAACTTATAAGTAAGATGCATACCTTTAATGTAATCCCAGGTCAAATGACTCTAAAGTCAATTTCCTTTCTATTACATTTTCAGGACCTTTACATTTATAAATGCACTTCTTTTTGTCCTTAAGAAACAAAATTGATGAAGAGCTCAAGTATCTCTTTGCACAAGGTGTTTTCAAACTAGTTGCAAACTAGTTCCAAGAGGCTGCACCACATCTCTGCTGACTAATGGTGACTGTGGTGACTGCGACCTTATTGTGATTCACACTCTTTGGCGGAATCTCAGGCCAGTGTCAGCAGTCATTCCCATCCTTGCTGCTCTTGTGAGGTGAAGGTCTTGGCAGAGTTTGACCTTGATTCAACTCATGCACAATTGATCATGGATGATGCTGCATAGTTGTTCAAGCAGTCATCATTCACTGACAGATGTTTTAAATTATGTGCCTTCAGTTCAGAATTTCTATTGCCCCTGGAAATTTTCAATGATTCATGAAGATCATATTTTTTTCTGAATTCCAGGAATGGCATCATTTTTCAGTTATATCTCATTGTTGGGATTAGTAAAGAATGAACACAGAAATACCTCAAAAACTTTTGGATGACTTTGATAATTTTAGTAGCTAAGTACAAAAGAAATAAGTACAAATTTAAGTAAAACTTTTAGTGTTCATATTTATTACTCATTCAACTTTTATTAAGTGCCTGTTACGTATTAAGTCTTGCATCCCATATGTATTTGAATTATTGGAAAGTATTTTGAAATAGTTTACTATTTGAATGATCAAAATAGTGCTTCTTACTCCTATAATACTATACCCAGTTTTTCATAAGGAATTAGTGACATATAATCAGTTGCCAGTAGATATTTTTAAAATTTAACATATAGGAGGAGGAATTGGGAACTTCTCAAAAATGACCTTCAACATATTATTTTTAAATTTTCTTAAAATAGCATTAAAAGAGACCACTCTTGGGGAGAGACCGTTACAGATCAGGATGAGAGCAAGAGAGAGGGGGGAGACTGAGTCTCCTTGGAAATTTTAATTGGAGCTTCAAAATCCATCCCATCAGCAAACATTTGATTTAATATTACTGATATGATCTGATAGAATTACTGACTTTATCCTTTCATATAAGAGGACTCTTGGAGTGTAGACTCTGCCTCCCTTCAGGTCTTTATAGAAGCCAGAGTTGAGTTTGTCTAAGTCCTCAGAGTTTTTAGCTACAGTTTGCTAGGATAGATCAGAGAATTTTTTGTGGGTACCTTGTGCTCATTTAGAATTCAGAAATTCCACAGTGTGTGTGTGTGTGCTGCTTTTATTCCCATAAGAACTAAAATTATATGCTAAAATTTAAATGTATATGTACCAAAAATCTTAAAAACAAATAACCCAATAAAAAATAGGCAAAATAATTGACTAGAACCTTTATAAAAGATATGAATGGCCACGAGCATGTGAAAAGATTAGAATTAATAAGAGAAAGCAGATTAAAGCTGTCATCAGATACAAACCTAATAGTATGGCAAGAGTTGACAAGGAAGTGAGGCAACTGAATTTCATCAGGGATCATAAAGTAGTACATACGCTTTGGATAACTGATGGCAGTTTCAAAACCTATGAACTTGTAATTCTACTTCTAGCCAAGAAAAACAAAAACATAGATCCACAAAATGACTTATAAGCATATGTTTTATAGAAACCTTAATCATGATAGTTTTAACAAATCTTGAAACAATGTAAGTGGCTATCAACAATGAATGAATAAACTAATTGTAGTATTTCCAAACACTGGAAACTAACCAAAAGCGATGGCAAAAATGTATTTTATGGTTTTATTTAGGGACATTTGGGTGGGTCAGTTAGTTAAGAGTCTGCTTTCAGCTCAGGTCATGATCCCAGGCTCCTGGGAACAAGTCCCACATCAGGCTCCTTGTTCAGCAGGGAGCCTGCTTCCTCTGCCTGCTACTCCCCTTGCTATGGTCTCTCTCACTCTCTCTCTGACAAATAAATAAAATCTTTTTAAAAAGTGTTATGATTACATTTAAATGAAATTCCAGAGCAGGCCAAACCATCTACGGTGAAGGAACACAGACCAGGGATGTCCAGAGATTAAGGGTGGGGTGGGACCCTGAATAAAAAGAACCCTGAGAGAAGTTTCTGAGTTGATAGAGATATTCTGCATCTTGACTGGGGAGTTACATGGTCTTTGACTTAATAACTTGGTAGGTTTTCCAAAGATCAAGAGTGTATATAATTCCATGTATGATTTGTTTTCCAAAAGTTGTTATTTTTTAAATCCTTTGTACTCATTTAATTGTAGCTGTGAGTAACACTTCACATATGTTACCATCCCTATGAAACATCTCTCTAATGTGAAATAAAAGCAATTATACCCAATCCTCCCTCCGCCTCAGTGGAAAGCATCATAGTGTAAATAAATGTCACATTAACTTTCATTTGAAAATCACAGTACTAATGTATCTATTGAGTTGAGAATATTCTAAAATACCTCTTGAAAGATTATTTACAAATTATATCAACTCACTTGGAATCCACTTGAGAATTAAAAGCTGATAGTATATTACTTTTGAAAAGATGAACAGTGAATCTTTGCAAAGCCAAAGACCCAAGCTTAAGGAGTAATAAATGCAAGAGTGGTGGGGGAGGACGCAAGTAAGTTGTGAGAATCAAAATTCCTACAGTAATAATTGCCTAGGGAATACAATAATTTCTTGGAAAAGTGTCATATTTATTTTATGTAGGTTAATATGTATTTTTCTTTCATTTATAGTCTAAATGACTAATAATAGATGCCACTTTTGAGAATCTGCTGTTTTCAAAATAGTTCATCAGGGTAAGTAATGTCCACAATATTCCTATATTCAGATGAAGAAATTGAAGACGATCAGTCTGAGTGACTAGCCCAAGGATGCATGGTTTGTCCACAGACTAAAATTTGATCCTAAATGTGTTTGACTTCATTGTCTTCTTCATCAAACCAGATGAATTCACTGCACTTTTGAAAAGATCACCTGGTGATATTCAGTCTATGCTGGTTCCTTTAGTTCTTTCATGTTATCCTGCCAGTCAAAGGAATTACTTAGGAACTGTTTGCTCATTATAAATCATTTGCATTTATTTTAACAGAACACATTTTAAGATGTATTTTACAGTATTGACCAGTAAAAAGTATAAGAGTTTGTTTGCCAGTCTGTGAGATTAATTGCTGTTCATAATAACAATGTCATGGTACCTATCAGGGACTCTCTAAACTGAACATACATTATCTGAAAAGAGAAGATAATATAGTATGAAAGAAAATGATCATGAGTCTGTGAAGAAGTATTTGAGATCCCACAGAAGTGTGGAAATGCAGTTGACAAGCTACTTCCTTCTCCTATAATAACTGCACAGGATAATTATAGATATTCCCAAGGCCCTTCAGAACTTGAATATGTTTTTCTAAAAAAAAATGTTTTTATAGTTTACTTCTGTGATTACAATCTCTCTATAACATAGTTCCTAAAATTTATTCCATAAACTTAGCTCAACCTTAATTCTTGTGGTATTGGCTTGAGTTCTATGACTATATGTTCTGTAACTATATAAATTATTGTAATTTAATAATATACACACACATGGATATTTGTACATACAGTTATATAGGTAAAGTTGTTTTCTCAGTGCCTACCAAAATAAAGGAGTTACCCTTATTTTTCCCAGTTCAGAAGTTTTGTGACTACTGTCATTGCCTGGCAGTCCTTATATTTTAGTCTCCATTATTAAATAAACCCCTTAAACTCGCTGCCAGTCCAAGTCAGATCCAAGCATGCCCTTGTCTCCTTATACATAATAATTTTGATGACACTCTATTTTCCCACTCCCTTGTGAGAGGCTAACCAAGAAGGAAAATTAGTTGTGATGAAAATGATCACTTGACCTTGGCTACACATACCCTTTCTTCATAATATCTCAGTATGCCTTGCGGGAAAATTCAAGAATGTTAAGCCAAATTATAATAAGTTGTAAGCTTTAGAAAATTTGTAATCAAAGTTCAGGGTCAAATATTTAATGGTACCAATAAGTAATTGCATGTTTCCTTATTCTGTGTCTCTGAATCTGTGCTCTTATAAATCCAACTGTTGTCACCAAAAGAAAGGTTACCAAACCTAAATACAGATTTCTGTTTTTCTATAATGGTTACATGTTGAATTGAATGATGTTATATAAAATTCCTGATTACATAACAATAGTGGAAAAAGCAATGAGAACTCAGAAATCCTCCAGGAATTGCTAATACATTTGGGTACATTTTCTATAAGAAACTATAGTAAGACTATTATAAAAACATTGTTTTGATATTAAATGCAATTTGAGGGCAAAGGGATATAAAATTGTTTATAACTTTGAGAATCACATTAAGATTCCAAAACTGATGGTCTGCATCTATCACTGCTGAGTTTTTGTTACATACTCATGTATACACTTCACTGTAAAAATTTCTAAAGTCATTTCAGTCTTTGAAAATATGGTATTTATTTTCAGTAAAGAAAAAAAAACTGGAAAACAGAAGGTATAGAGAAATATTTCTCAAGAAAAGACTTCCAACTGAAAATTAGAACATAATATTCTTCATTCCACTTGGAATGTTAAACGGCAGGAAGAAAGAAAGTGAGTGGTAATTAATTCTTTTTTGTTACATTGTCATCCTTTGGGCAGTGTGATTCCAAAGATGAGATTGTAATTCTAAGCTGGTCTCAAGGAGCTTTGGTTCACTGAGACCAAAATTATACAGAGATTTTAAAAATTATTTTCCCATTTTGCATATAAAATTTTATATAGTATATGTATGTCATAATGATAAGCCAGGCATAAATTATTGTACCATGAATGCAGAGAGGGGGGCAATAAATCTTTAGCAACCCAAGAAATTTCTGTGATAATGGAAATATTCTAAAATCTTCCCTACCCAACAGAGAAGCTAGTCTCATGCAGCTATTGAGCACCAGAAAAAGCAGTTAGTGCAAATGAGAAACTGAATTTGTAACTTAATTTTAATTTAAGTAGTCACATATGGTTAATGCCTACCTTAGTGAATAGCACAGTTGAAATGTGACACTTGGATTTGAAGTGTGAAGAAGTTGAAATGCAGAGTGAACTTATCCACAAATATAGCAAAGATAGCAGAAACAACAGCAGATATCCTGTCTTATCAGCTTCATGGCCCTTCTTCCTTTAAAAACGGAATTATTGGGGCATCTGGATGGCTCAGTGGGTTAAGCCGCTGCCTTTGGCTCAGGTCATGATCTCAGGGTCCTGGGATCGAGCCCTGCATTGGGCTCTCTGCTCCGCAGGGAGCCTGCTTCCTCCTCTCTCTCTCTGCCTGCCTCTCTGCCCTAGTTGTGATTTCTCTCTGTCAAATAAATAAAATATTAAATAAATAAATAAAAACAGAATTATTTATTTGAGCTCTGTTAAGGACAACAGCATATTGTAGGTTAATCATAGACAAAAAAATGAATTTTTAGAATGACCCACTGAGGGACACCTGGGTGGCTCAGTTGGTTAAGCGTCTTCCTTCTGCTCAGGTCATGATCCCAGGTCCTCGGGATCTGGTCCTTCACTTGGTCTCCTTGCTCAGTGAGGACTCCGCTTGTCCCTCTCCCTCTGCCTGCCACTCTCCCTGCTTGTGCGATCGCTTGCACTCTCTCTCTCTCTGACAAATAATATATAAAGTCTTTAAATAAAATAAAATAAACTGGCCCACTGACTCAAGGATGAGTGTGTTAGCTAATGCTATGCTGATAATCATTTTGCAATATATCAGTGTATCAAATCAACACATAGTATCCCTTAAATTTGCACATTGCTGTATGTCAATTATCTCACAATGCTGAAAAAAAATAAAAGAAAAAGATTAAGCTGAACAAAAAGACACTGAATTTTTTTTCACATTTTATTGTTGTTTTAATGACACATAATCATCAGGATAACATGAAAAGAAGGTACCAAAAAAAAAAAAAAAAAATCAAAGAGATCTCTGTATCAGCATTGGACTTGGCCTCATAAACTCACAATTGGGGTATATAGCTCCTCTTTATTAGGGCTTTACTTGAAATATTCAGCTGTATGCAATATACTGAACCAATAACAGAAGTAAAGGAAAAAGTTTCTACTGAATGGCTTAATGTATTTAATACATATTAGATTCACAAGGATAACTGTAAAAATGCAGACACTAGTTAAGATTAGAAATCCTAATCGGGGCACCTGGGTGGCTCAGTGGGTTAAAGCCTCTGCCTTCGACTCGGGTCATGATCCCGGGATCCTGGGATCGAGCCCCCGCATTGGGCTCTCTGCTCAGCAGGGAGCCTGCTTCCTCCACTCTCTCTGCCTGCCTCTCTGCCTACTTGTAATTTCTGTCTGTCGGATAAATGAAAACTCTTTAAGAAAAAAAAAAAAAAAAAAAAAGAAATCCTAATCAAGATTCAGTAGGCCATAGGTAGAAACTAACAACCAGCATTTTGGCAGTTTCATAAGTAGTCCAGCTAGAGGTATCCTATTTTAAAAATCCAGCTCAGGGTTTAAAGCCCAGTGTCCATATTTCTTAAGTTTGATACTTGCCTTCCCCAGCTGTCTGACCTGGGGCAAGATACATAATTACATCCACCAAACCTCTGTTAACCCAATTGTGAAATGAATATAAGTTACATGGCAAAATTAGGTCAACTCAGAAGTGATGCTCATAAATTATGGAGAAATTAAATGAGAATCTATAGTGAATGTGGCATGTGGTAGCTGTATGATAAATATTTGGTACTTGTTTTTCAGAGCTTTGTTGAAATATAATAGGCATAAAATAAACTGCACATGTTTAAAGTATACAATTTTATAATGACTTGGAGATTCTTCTAAGTCACAAAGTTAGAGCAATTACAGGGTTTGCTTCCTTTGGTTTTCCTGCACTCATGAATCATCACGTTCAGTAGCCTGATGTTAAACGGCTTGAAAACTGCTGTCTCTTATGTCTAGTCTTGATTTTTACTGATTTTGGGCAGGAGGACAAATCCAGTCCCCCCTTACTCCAGCTTGGCCTGAACTGGATTTCTGATTATAATTGTCATGGAGCCATCTCATATGCTTATATGGCAGCTATGTCCAAGTCTTAAGCATAAGGCACTAAGAAAGAATGAACAAGTATGTCAAATAGTTCTAGCATATCAAAAGGTGTCTCTAGCTTCCCACTTTTTCTCTAGAAAATATATTTTCCTATCCAGAAGAGTTTACACTTCCCAACTGCTCAGTGACTAGCACTCTCTACTGATGCATGACTTTTTCCTTTCTCAAAATTAATCCCGTTCCCCAAAATTGCTGATAACATACCAGTACTGTTATCAGCTTGTTGAGTTCTCATTAAAAGTAACCATGCTCTGCTGGGGGACAGCACACAGTTAATTCATCAATTCAGTGTACGGTATGTAAGAGGTGATGTGGTTGGACCTCTGACCAACAATTGGACCTAGGAAAAGAGATTAGGGGGAAGTATAGAATTAATTTCAGATTTGGCTTAAATGAATGATGTTTATGAAGGTCGTAAGTCTATTCCAAGTAAGTTTTATAGCTCTTTCATCATGCTTATGTACATTATAAGAGTAAGTCATTGAACTGCTGTTTTGAGACCTGTATGCATTAAATGGACATAAGGGGTGTTGTGGGTTTGAGAAGGAAGAGAAGCTAACCTAAGTAGTTTAAAGTAAATGAATGCTTACTTGAACTTTTTGTAATAATATAAAATTCTAATAGTCATTTAGGTAGTAGGAGAAAGGCAGTAGACAGAAAAAACAAAAGTATGTGTTTTTAGAATATAATCCATGGAGGCCCAAGAAAGTTGGCACCGTTAAGAAGGAATTCTACTAGGGTCCTGGAGTGGAGATGGAAGAAGTTTCAGGATGGGATAAAGGCAACTGGAATGTCTATGGAACAGCTTTCCTTCCTGCGCAATTCTAAGATCATTTATGGTCAGTGGTCAAACTCCCAAGATGAGAGAAAGACTTACGGCAAACATGTACTCACACTTTTTCAGTGCTGTAGTAAGTTAATATTCAATCAAATACAGACTATGGAACTTTATTTCTTCTTTCAAAACCATTATTACGGGACGCCTGGGTGGCTCAGTTGGTTAAGCTGCTGCCTTCGGCTCAGGTCATGATCCCAGGGTCCTGGGATCGAGTCCCGCACCGGGCTCCTTGTCCAGCAGGGAGCCTGCTTCTCCCTCTGCCTCTGCCTGCCACTCTGCCTGTTTGTGCTCTCTCTCTGACAGGTGAATAAATAAAGTCTTTTTTAAAAAAAGTAAAACAAACAAACAAACATTATTACCACTTAGCACTTGAAGTAAATTGTTCAACAATGTTTCCTAATGCTGCAAAGATCTCACTCATACTTGTTCCTTTACAAAGCCTCGAAATTCTGATGTTTCATGTATCAGAGACAAATGATTCTGAAAGCCCTTAAAGGAAGGGAAGAGAGATGGGGACAAAGCACTTTTTGAAAAATTTGCTTTGAGGTTATTTTACCAAGGGCAATAATATCCCACATGAGTCAATGATAGGATAATTGAGCCTAATCTATGTCTAAATGATTACATTTTGATCATTGTGTGATAGGAAGATTTCCCCGAATGTCCAAGACTTAATTTTAGGTCAACAAATATTTTATGATGACCTGATTGGTATGAATCTGAGAATGTTTATACAACAATTACCTAAAATTCCTAAGTAGGCATTGTGTGACCAAGAAGCAGAGCATGCAAATCTGCAGAGAAAAAAATTAATGAAGGTTATGTGCAGGGGTGAAGAAGGACTGCGAGGGTGGGGCATGCTACAATCTAGGTCACTAATACTCTCCAATTCCCAAATTGGGAGTGTTTGGAGCTGATGAAACACCCCTACTTCCCGTAATTATAATAAAAATAAGTCATTTATTTGCTTTACTTATTTAAAAAGTTGATGTCTTATTTTACACATATTTTCAATAAGACTTCTAATTAATTCATGGTAATAATGCCCTCTCTCATTTCCTCCAGTAATTAAAACCCTCAGTATCCTCCATTAGTTATCTGACCCCATTTTCTGCCTGATATCTCCCCAATGTTAGGTTTTCAATAATATCCCATTCTCCGAACATCATCATTTAACTATCTTCATTACTGATGTTGACACTGGATTACATTTGCTTTAGAGTATACTTTCATTCTGTCACAGGTGACTTTTTGATCTCTTTGTTGGATTACAAACTCTCAGAAGGCATAGAATAGACAGAGAGACTTACAGTCCTGGAACACAACAAATGTTATATTCATGTTGATTAACATTGAACTATGTTGATTACATGAACTACAGGTGTGAATATAATAAGTGATTTGCCAGTGTTACCTTCTACTTGAGAAATCGTAGTATTTCTATGAACAGTAGTAGAAGAGCTATTAGAAATAATATAATAATAATAGAGGCATTATTATAACAGTACAGTAGTTCCTCTCTTACCAAGGTTTTGCTTTCCCCCATTTGTTACTCCAAGTCAACTGCAATCCAGAAGCAGATGATTCCCTTTCTGGACCATGTCAGAAGAGCGACAGATGCCTAATACCACATCACAACGTCTGTCCTTCTCCTCCCTTCATCTCATCCCATAGGCATTGTATCATCTTACACCATCACCAAAAGAAGGGTAGGCACAGCACAATAAGGTATACATTTTTCCAGTATATTGTTATAATCGTTCTATTTTATATTAGCTATTCTTGATCTCTTTCTGTGCCCAATTTATAAGTTACACATTAACATAGCTATACATGTATAGGAAAAAACATAGTATACATAAGGTTCAGGACGATCTGTGCTTTCAGGCATCCACTGGCAGTTTCTTAAGGACCTTATATTTTAATTTTCTCCATTTTTAGCTTTTCTTATATTTAGAAACTTATAACTCCAGTGTGATATGTACATATGAGTGCGTGTGTCTGTGTATGTGACAGAGACAGATACAGAGACACAATGAAGAAGGTATAGATTTTGCTAAGCTTATTTTCTGAATGTATCAAGGAATTGATATCTTAGGGGTCTGGTATAAAGAAAAATGAGACCATTCACTTCCAGGTCAGTAGTTTGAATTTAGCTCAGCTCAATATTAGCTGTAAGTATGAAATATGTGTTGTTTAGGTTGGCTGCAGAATAAAAATAGAACAGCTGCCCTATTCAGAGCTGAAAGCCATCCATATTCTCCAAATCAGTAGCATACTATTCATGACGACTGTGGCCAAACACAATAGAATGAATTAAAGTGGCTTACTGTAGCACCTTACTCAAGCACTATGTAAATATATTCTAAATCTTCTCAAACTCTATTTCTTCAAAACAGGAATTAGGTCTCATTTTGGTCATACATCAGTAGTGGTATGTATGAGTCTATGCTTTACTAAGACCATAGAATTGGGGGCAAGACCTTATTTAGGCTGCAAAACTGTGCTGTTAAGTAGGAAGTTTTCTTTGTAGATGGAGAACATACCTTAAAATCCAGTGTATATTTTTTTCATTTTAATTTTCTACAGTTATATTATACCAAGATGATACCTTGGTTCAATGTAGATGCTTCTTAGCATTTTTGTAATGAATGGGTGGGTGGATGGATGGATGGATGGATGCAGAGTCTGTGAGCTAAAAATGGAAATGAAATCCATAGTATATCCAGTTATTTTTATATGGTTTGAAAATGTGTCAAGAAGAGCCTGAATTATAAAGGACACTGCCTGAAAGAGAAAGCACAAATAGGGAGACCTCATGCCCTTCATCCATTTCCTTCCTCTGAAAAGGATATATTATCCTTTCTACTTTCTATATTGAAACTAGAAGCAATATCTTTTGTACAATTCAGATTCAACATCTCCTTTTCTCTTC
Source organism: Mellivora capensis (assembly GCA_004024625.1). Classification (NCBI taxonomy): domain Eukaryota; kingdom Metazoa; phylum Chordata; class Mammalia; order Carnivora; family Mustelidae; genus Mellivora; species Mellivora capensis. Next base: position 28,756 of record PISX010022913.1, read on the forward strand.
ATCTTACTTCTCAATGCTTTATTTAAATCTGATTGGCCTTAAGTCAGAAAGCATTGAGTGTTTTCATGTGCAGAAATGTTGTATGGGCACTTGATAAATGCTTATTGAAATAAGTTGGATAAGTTGGTGCTCATTTGCATTCATTCATACTTGAGTCTATGATATTCTAAACACTGTTCTTGGTGTTAGATAAAGCAATGAGCAAAACCAACACAAATTCCTGCTTGAGCAGCACAATAGACAGGCAATATAAATAAGCAAATTCTTAGACATATCCTAGAAGAGTTGTGCTGGATGAGGGGAAGGGAGATTATTACAATTTTAGATAAAGAGATCAGATAATGCCTCACTGATAATGAAACATTGGAATCAAGACCAAAAAGTGCTGAAGAAGCTAGTAATGGGAAAGCCAGATAAAAATCCAGGCAGACTTAAAGGCAAATGCCAAGGCCTTGAGTTGGGAAAGTGCTAGTTTGTACAAGAAATTGCAGGAGGGTTAGTGTAGCTGGGACAGAGTATATGAGGAGGATACAGTATGACAAGGTCTTATAAGTTTGGAAAACTGGCTTGTAATTGCATGAGATTGGTAGCCACTAAAAGGTGCTGAGCAGAGAAACTTCTTGACCTAACTTACATTTTCCCAAGATGCTCTGTTGTGTTGAGAAGAGACTCAATGGTACCACTGTGGGAGCAAGAAACAATGCAGATACCACCATTGTAATCTAGAGGACCTTTGTCACTAGCTTGGATTTAGAAGTAGCAAAAGTGATAAGAACTTAAATATCATTGGAAATAGAGTCAAAAATTATTTTCTGACTGTATAAGTCAGTATGTAGACAGGTATTTTGAAGAGGAAAAATAGAATATAGGTAATTATGTACAAGCAACCATCTCAGAATCCAGAAGATCACCTGTCAAGTTTGCATTCAGAAAATGAGGAAGTTGCTAATCCCTTCCTGTTAGGAGCTAGGAGAAACCACACTGATGTCAATATTGTCCTGCAGCAAGGTGGTAAGAGGTTGGCATCTATCTCTTATGAGGAGGAATGGTATGGCATATGCCCCTCTTGACCTTCTAAATAGAGGTCAGGTAGATATCATTACAAAACTTAAGCTCTATCTGAGACACTGCTGGGAAAGGCACGTTGGAAATATAGGAGTGCTCTAAAAGGGAGGGTCAAGAGTACTGCTTACTTCCAGCTAACTGAGACTTTAGATGTGAAGTGAAGGAGAAAAAGAGGCACCAGAGACAACACCAAGATTTTGTTTCGTTTTGTTTTGTTTTAAGGATTTATTTATTTATTTGAGAGAGAGAGAGAGCATGTAGCAGAGGGAGAGGGAGAAGGGAGCCAGATGTGGGACTTGATCTCAGGACCCTGGGAACCTGACCTGAGTTGAAGGCAGGTACCCCAACCCCAAGGTTTTTGAACTGAATCAGATGGAATTCCCACTCACCAGTATGGAAAGGCAGATCCAGGATCGACTCCAACGAGAACTCAATTTAGGATCTGTTTGATTTTTAGGGATCCAGGTAGAGACACCAAATGGATACACATATCTAGAAGAGATGGGACCAGATTCAGGGTAAAGATACAAACATGAATCATTAGCAAGGAGGTGGTATTTGAATTCATGAAACAATATGAGCCTGAGGGCATGAATGTCAGCAGAGCCAGGAGGTTCTAGAGCAGCCCATGTGGTAGAAAGAAAACCAGGGCCCTACAGAGTTCTGAAAGCCAAGAAAATATTTTGAAAAAGGAGAAATATCTCTGTAAGACTACTATTGATGGGTCAGAAAACGGAGAATTGATAATAGGATGGAGGCCATTGATTTACTTGATAAGAGGGACATGTGGTAAAATGATAGAAGCAAAAGCCAGATTGGAGAGAAATTGGAGAAATTTCAGATTTTCCTGCAAAAGAGGAGAAAATGACATGATACCTAGAGTTAGGAAAGTGGGAAACAGAGAGGGGTTCTTATTTTCAGGTTTAAGTTTTTAAATGGGAGAAATACCAACAGATTTGTATGCTAACAACAA
>PISX010022914.1:0-19528 GCA_004024625.1 Mellivora capensis
CCAGGATTTCGATTCTAAAGGGTGGGTCTACCTCCTTCTGCTTTAAATCCCATTTCTTGGACTGATATTTAAGTTCCCATGTGTGTGGTTCCCACTTTAACATGAATTTCTAGAGAGAAGGATTCTATAAAGAGCTCTGACTGTCCACTAGGAACCCTTCCCAATCCTACACACAGTACTGTTTCTAATTTCCAGTACAGTTATTTCTTTAGGGCATGGTGTCTCCTAAGGTCTGGCTAAAATCAGTATGTACCTCGGATCAGGATCTCTCCTTAAGGCCCAAGCAGAGAAGCTCATCACAATGACATGGAGATTATGAGTCACAAAAGGAAATATCTGATGGAGGATTGCCCCAGGTCAAGATTTGGACAGACCAAATATAGATATCTCTGTTGGAGCATACCCAAAGTGAGACAGGGGGACTGGAGTAATTTATCTTCCTTGGATCACCATCAACACTCTGCCCCCTTAACTTGCATATCCCCAACCTCCACATCAGTTTCAGACTCTCTGCTCACATCTTTACAAAAATGAAATTTTATATTGTTCCTAGGTGGAAGCCATTATCTCCTGCTGGACCAGGTATCTCAGATTCTTCAAGATCATGGTCATAATGTCACTATGTTTCTTTACATAGAAGAATTTTTAATTCCAGGTATGTTTTTTTAATCATTTCATTCTTCTATCCCACAGAGACAGTGTCTTCTGTACAGCACTGCTTAGCACAAAATCCGTTTGAATCTAGCTATATTGAAAGAAGGGGAAAAATCGTGTGTGTCTGTTTCTATGTTACCTGCTGGATATCATAATAGGCTCTATAGACCAGGACCCCACATGCCATAACTCCATGGTTTACCCATTTACTAAGTGATGCCTTAGTGAAGGTGTCACTTCATTTCAGGCAAACCTCCATACATGATTATGATCATTTTGATAACTGCTGCTTTGTGGTGTGCCTTTAATTGTATTGAACAGAAGGGTTCAGTCATATTTCTAGCTTCTGTTATGTAAGGAGAGCTGTTCTTCCTCTTATATAGGTTACTTTCTACTCTTGCTATGAGACCAGAACTTTAAGAAAGCTTCTTAAAAGGATGTCTTTTGGTCATGTCCTAGGATCAGAATCTATTAGTGAGATAATCCTATTTTCTTGAGAAGTCACTGACTGTCCATGACTTGTGCATAGTGATGTCAGATGTTCTTGAGTCACTGAATCCAAAAAATTTGTAGCTAAGATGAAGCTCATCAATCATGTCAAGTCTCTCTGTTGACAGACAGGAATATAGAGGACCAAAGAACTCAAAAGATTTGTTCATGCTCACATAGCAGGTTAATAATAGAGTTGGGTGGATCTGGAACTTTAACTCTGGGTTTCTCATTCAGAATTGCTGAAACTTTACTTAAAAAACCCCAAAATTAATCATTTTTGATAAAAACATTTATGAGCAATTATGAACATTTGGAGTTGAACCTCAGGCTCTGTTACAGTTTAATCGCCTTCTAGATTGGCTTCTATTTTGTTCACTGGATATCTTTTCTATCCTTTCTATACACATCCCTTTGTTTGTCAGTCTGATTGTGTATTTGCCTTGACTGACAACCATGGTAGTTGTAGTCCATGATTGTTTCATTTTGGTGATTCCTACGGATTGAGGAACTGCTGAAAGCTGTAGACGTTTTACCTCTTTGACAAATATACCCACACTCAAAACTACTAACTATTCAGGGGACCCATGGATTCTCTTCATCTTATTCTTGGTTCCAGGTTTTAATAGTCCAGAGTTTCTTGCAATATTTACCATTCACTGGGGATTTCTGAGGTTTTGAAATAGATTATTTATTTTCTCTTCAGCAGTAGACCTTGGGGGAGGTCTGCAAATAAAGAAACATGTGAGTGGGTTATTTTTGTTGACCTGATTCAACACTCAATATTGAAACTTTAGAACCTGCATTAACTGCCTGCTTGGATAACTTCCCCATAGGGTTTTTATTTACAACTGTAATGAATAAATACCTGCAGAAAAACTCAGTTAGCTACATTTTATATTGCTGAGATATAGGATTGTTCTAATCAATAACTGAAATCACAAGTTTAAGATGCCACTTTCCAATGGACTTAATTGTCTGAAATTCTGACTCTTCCTTTTCCCAAGAGAGCTTGTGATACCTCTCCTTCTACCAGGTAGATAGTCCCCAGATGACAGGTCTTCTTTGTATTGGGGATCTGTGCACTTACATCTTTGGTTCTCAGGGGGCTTGCCTACAAACATTTAAGTGAATTTCTGCCTTGCCCGATATTGTCCTGACCAGATAATTCCACCCCTTGAAGTCATTTAGTCCAGCTTTCTTTGGGTATGGAGGCAGGAGAGGAGATCAGTAGCTAATGTAAGGAAGCCCTATGTTGAAATTCAAGCTTTGATTAGACTCATGGGCTCCTTAGTTTATCTATGAAGCAGTGCTCGCTTTATCCCTGGGAGTTAAAAAACCCAGTATCTTAGTCTGCTGTTACCAAGGGGAGGTCAGTTTCTTATTGCTGGGGTTTATAGAGTTTAATAAATTACAACCATTATTTTCCTCTGAATTTTGGATCCTATTGAGAGAAATTTACAGAAGTTAGATCAAAATGCACCTTTATCTAGCTGATCGGGGAGCTTTCCTTAGATCTTCATTAACTGTCAAGGCTGAGTAGTAGCTTGAGAAGAGGCTCTGTATAACCTCTGGGTTTTGTTCTGTTTCATTCTTTATGGTGCCTTGGGTAGTTTCTTCCCATGTTTGCACTGACTGTTCTCAGGAAGACCCCAACCCCAGAGCTTTCTCTCCCCATAGCTCTCTTGTGGTATACTGGTATTCTGCCCTGTGAGTTCCAGCTGCCATGTCCTCCCCCAAATCTGGTGTGCTCTCTCAGGGAGATGGCCAGGCCAGATCTGGGTATCTCCTGCATGAGCTATATCTTAGAAGTTTTCTCCAGCTGTCCACAAATATCCTGTACTGCCTGGGGTGCAATGTCTAAAACCCATTTTAGCATGTGTTTGGTCTGGTTTTATTTAGTAAAGAAGTTCAATATGTTCCTGTCATCTTCTTGTGGGCACAGACTGAAATTCCTTATCTTCATTATTTAAACCATTGTATGGAAATAATATTTGGAATTTGTTATCTTTGGATATATACATATGGTGGCATATGTCTGTATTTATACCTGTGAAACTATCAACATCGTCAAGATAACAAATATATTTGTTCCTCACCAGAAGATGTCTAATGTCCTTCTGCAATCTTCCCTCCTGGCTCTCCCACCTTTCCATTCCCATTGCCTATCGATCCCTAATATGTCACCATATGTCAGATTGTATCATGTAAATTTTATAGAAATTGGATCATAATTATGCTGTCTCAGATCTTGGTTTATTGAACTCAGAAAAAAGTATTTTGTGATTCATTTATAATGAGTGTATGCATAGTTCATTCACTTTTATTGCTGAATAGGGTTCTATGTATTTATTACCACAATGTTTTTATTTAGTTGCTTGTTGATGGACATTAGGGGTATCTCCTATTTGAGCTATTACAAATAAACCTGCTGTGAAGAGTTGTGTACAAGTCTGTGTATAAACATGTATTATCTTTTCTCTGGATTAACTGGTAGGAGTGCAGTAGCTAAACCATATGTTAGGTGTATATTTCACTTTTGAAGAACCGGCCACACCATCTCCCAAGAGGCTGTAACATTCTGCCATCTCACGGCAGAAGTGACTGCAAGTTCTGTGCACACCACATCCTTGTCAATACTTGATATGGTTAGTTTTTTCACTTTTAGTCACCATTGTATAAGTGTTTAGTTGTATTTCATGGTGGTTTTCATATGCATTTCCTTTATCACTAATGATGCTGTACATTTTTTATGTGCTTATTTGTCATTCATATATATTTACTGGTAACGGTTTGCCAAATTTGCCATTCGTAAATTGGGTTATTTGTTCTTAATATTGAGTCTTCAGATATTTTGGATATAAGTATTTTATCAGATATAAATCTGCAAATATTCTTTCCAATCCATGACTTTCACTCTCTTAGCAGTACCTTTGGAAGAGCAGAATATTTAACTTGATGAAGTGTAATTTCATGCTTCTGTGACATGTATTGGTATGAATATATGATTTTTTTTGCTTATTTTGTCAAAATAATGAATGACACTGATTTACAAGTATTAAACTAACCTTGTATTCTGGGAACAAATTCCACTTGGGCTCAATGTGTTTTCTCTTTTATGTAATTTTTGGTGTAATTTGTTCAATTTTGGTTTAATTTTATATCTGTGTCCATGTGGTTCCATGGTTCTCTGATTTTCTTGGGATTTTTTTCTTTCTTTTTTTCTGGCAATGTTATCAGTGCAATAGTTTCCTGACAGAATGAATTGGATAGTATTCCTCTTTCACTTTTCTGGAAGAGTTTGGGTAAAACTATTGTTTCTTCTGAAATTGTTGTAGCCACCCTGAGAGACTGTTTTTGATTTCTAACTTCTCCCCACCCCAAAGTTAGATTTGAATGTTGAGATTTATAGCCTTGGATACACACAAAGAGGTTATAAAGTGGTTTATTAGGGGCTCCTGGCTCACTCAGTCGGTAGAGCATGCAACGTTCAATCTTGGGGTTGTGGGTTTGAGCCCCCACTTTGGATGCAGAGATTACTTAAACATAAAATATTTAAAAATATGCAATGGCTTATTAATAACATAATCAGGCTTCATGGAGAGAGTAAAGAAAGTCTCAGTCTGGTCCAAACATACATTGAGAGAGCAGGGGAAAGAGGATGCTTTTGGGCTTTTATGGTGGTCAGTGGTGGGGCTGGAATGGGTGTTTCCCTTCATGTTTGACTGGTGATGAGAACATCCTGTTTCATTTATCAGTTGGATCTTGTATAAGAAAATAATTATGGCATTTTATGAGACCTGCTGCCTGAGGCTGGTGAGGGAGTTGAATGTTTCACTGAATGTCTTGTTCAAAAGACCAGCGTTGTGCATGTAGAGAAATGAAGCAGTGCCTTGGTCATTCATGATCAGTAATGTCTGAAAATCTGTAGAGGATAAGGAGTCTTGTTTCATGCTGTGTGTTATGTCTTTGGTGTGTGGAGACACATGTGTAACCTTCAGGTATATTTTGGATATCTATATGGCAGGAGTTTCTGTGCTCTTTACCCAAATGGAACAACCTTTCCTCTTTATAGGTCTCTTTGGAATGTCTTTTTCTACTTTAAGTTAACTTTGGTAGTTTCTGTCTCTAAGAATTTGTCCATATCACTCTTTCTTCTACAGTCCTTTTCATTTCTGTGTGGTCATTAGTGGTGTTCCTTCTTTCATCTGTGTTCCTAATGATTTGTATCTTTCTTGTTTGTAAATGTTCTTGATCTTTTCAAAGAAATGGCTCTGCTTTCATTGACTTCTGTTGGTTTTCTATTTCCAATTTTATTAGTTTCCCCCAATCTTTGTCAATTTTACCTTCTGTTTTAGGTTTAGTACACTTTCTTCCCCAGTGTCTTAAGGTGGAAGAACAGGGTATTGATTTGATAACTTCCTTTTTACTATAACCACTAAAACTCCGAGTTTCCTTTTAAGTGCTGCTTTTGGTGCATCCCATAACTTTCGGTGTGTTGTATACCATTTTTAATTTTCTGTAAGTATTTTATGATTTCCCTTGTAATTTCTCTTTGATATGTGCATTATTTATAAGGATGTTAATTTCCATAATTTGTGAATTTTCTGTTTTCTGTCTGCTGTTGATTTCTTTTCTTTTCTTTTGCTGTTGATTTCTAACTTCATCCTGATGTGGTTAGATAGCCTGCTTATCGCAGTATGTTTTAACACCTATTGAGACTTATTGTGGCTAAACAATGGACTCTGCTGAAAAATGTCCCATGTACCCTTGAGAAGAATGTGTATGCTGCTGTTGGGCAGAGTGTTCTGTATATGTGTATTACACCTAGTGGATCAATGTGCGTAAGTCTTCTGTCTCCTAACTGATCTTCTTTCTGGTTTTTCTATCCATTATTGAGAGTAGGTGTTGAAATGTCCAGCTGCCAGTTATTGCTTTGGCTATTTTTATGGTCTCTCATTAGGTGAATATGTGTTTATAATTGTCCTATCTTCTTGCTGTGTTGAACAGCTATTAATATTTAATGTTCTTCTTTGTTTCTTGCAATCTTACTTGATTTAAAGTCTATTGTGATCGATATTTGGTCATCTGCTTTCTTTTGCTTATTCCTTGCTTAGAATTTTTTTTCCCATCATTTTCATGTCTCTCTGTCTCATTGGACCTACAGTGAGTCTCTTGAACACAATATGTATAGTTGGATCATATTTTTCTTTGTGTGGGTGTTTGTAGGCTTTTTATTTTTGTATTTTTAAAAATACATTTAGTTTTTTTGGAATAATGGTAGATTTACAGAAAAGCTGCAAAGATAGTGCAGGAAGTTTCCATAGACCCCATCCTCTTTCTTCCATTGTTAATCCCATTTTATTTTTAATTTTTTAAAGTATTACTTCTTATTGAAGTATAGTTGATACATAATGTTACAATAGTTTCAAGTATGTGACATATTGATTTGCCAACTGTACATGTTATGATGTGTTCACCACAAGTGTAGCTTCCATCTATCACCTTACAAGGCTATTACATTTGGGTCATATATATTTTTTTAATTTAATTTAATTTTTTCAGTGTTCCAAGTCTCATTGTTTATGCACCATGCCCAGTGCTCCATGCAATATGTGCCCTCCTTTATACCCACCAGGCTCACTCAACCCCCACCTCCCTCCCTTCCAAAACCCTTAGTTTGTTTCTCAGAGTCCACAGTTGCTCATGGTTCATCTCGCCCTCCGATTTCCCCCAATTCACTTTTCCTTTCCTTCTCCTAATGTCCTCCATGTTATTCCTTATGCTCTACAAGCAAGTGAAACCATATGGTAGTTTACTTTCTCTGCTTGACTTATTTCACTCAGCATAATCTCCTCCAGGCCTCTCCATGTTGATACAAAAGTTGGGTATTCATCCTTCCTGATGGAGGCGTAATATTCCATTGTATGTATGGACCAGATATTCTTTATCCATTCGTCTGTTGAAGGGCATCTTGGCTCTTTCCACAGTTTGGTGACTGTGGCCATTGCTGCTATGAACATTGGGTACATCTATTTTTATATATTGTGTCAATGTCTGTCTTGTCATTGGAGAGTTTAGTCATGTTCATTGGATGTAATTACTGATAAGGAGAAACTTCTGTCCTTTTGATATTTGTTTTCTATACACCTTATAGGTTTCTTGTTCTTCACTTTTTGTATTACTGTTTCTTTTGTGGTTAGTTGATTCTTGTGAAATGTTAAATTCTTGTGCCATTTCCTTTTGTGTATGTCTATAGTTATTTTTTATGTGTCTTATGATGGGGATTTAATTTAACATGCTAAATCTATGCTACTCACATTTTAATTTATAACAGTTTAACAAAATTCAAAAATTCTCCTCATATAATGTTTTTCCATCCCCAACCCCTTGCATTGTTGATATCACAAAATTACATCTTTTTTTACATTGTGTGCCCCCAAACATAAACTATCATTAATTTAAGTGTGTTAGTACATTAAATTACAGAGAAAACTTGGAGTTACAAATGAAGTTTAAATAATACTTATTTTCAAACTAATAATACATTTTTTATAAAAATGTACTACTTCCATAAAACATAGAAACCACAAATCAAGTTAGAAAGCATTGCCATGATACTAGCTATATGATTCCTTATGTGTTTACCTCTATTAAAATCTTTATTTTTCCATATCTTTTGAGTTACTATCTGGTGGCCTCCTTTTCCCCAGAAGGCCTCCCTTGAGCATTACTGTCAGTGTAGGCCTGGTGGTAACAACCTACTTTAGCTTTTGTTTACCAGAATGTGTTAATTTCACCCTCACTTTTGAAGTGTTGCCAGGTACTGAATTCTTTTTCTTAGCACTTGGAATATATTAGCCCACTGCCTTCTGGGCACCAACATTTCTGATTAAAAATATGTTGATAATTTTAGGGGTGCCTGGGCAGCTCAGTTGATTAAGCATCTGACTCTCGATTTTGGCTCAGGTCGTGCTCTCAGGGTTGTGAGATCCATCCCTATGGCTGGCTCCATGTTGGCAAGGAAACCGTTTGAGGTTCTCTTTCTCTGTCTTTCCTCAGATGCCTATCCTCCCTAAAAAGAAATCTATTCATCATCTCATTGACATCCTCTGGAAAATAATTTTGTTGAGTAAATCAGTTATTTGTATGTGATGAGTCACTTTTCTTTTGCTGCTTTTATTATTTTTACTTTTTAAGTTTAAATTCAATTAGCCAACATATAGTACATCATTAGTTTCAGATGTAGTGTTCAATAATTCCGCAGTTGCATATAACACCAGGGCTCATCATTTCACGTGCCCACTCTTGCTGGTTTTACTATTCTCTCTTTATCTTTCTAAATTTTAGTTATAATGTGTCCTGATGTGGGTGTCTGAGTTCATTTTCCTTGGGGTTTGTTGAGTGTCCTGGATGTTTCTATTCATATCTTTCACCCAGTTTATGGGGTTTCAGCCATTATGACTTAAAATATTCTCTCTATTCCTTTCTTCCTGTCTTCTTCTTCTGAGCAGCCACAATGCATAATTTGGTCCCTTAGGCTGTGTTCTTTTCTTCAGTGTTTTAATGTTCTGTTCTTCGCATTTGATAATTTCCATTGTCTTATTTTCAGGTTCACAGATTATTTCTTCTGCTTGCTCAAATCTGCCTTTGAATCTCCTAGTGAGATTTTCATTTCATTTATTGCATTTTTCAGTACAAAAATTTGTTTTTGGATTCTTTTTAGATTTTCTATGCTTTATTGATATTTCTACTTTGCATACACTTTTTGTAACCTTCCCTCCATTTTCCTTTAGTTGCCTGGGAATCTTCAAGGCTGTATTTTAAAGTCATCATCTAGTATATCTGCCATCAGGTCTTTTTCAGGGACAATTTCTGTTGATTTATTATTTTTCTCTGAATAGGCCTCAGTTTCCTGTTTCTTGGTGTGTCTTATGATTTTTGTTGAAAAGTGACCAGTTGCATTTAACAATGTGTTAAATCTGGAGATGAGACTCTCCTCCCTTCTCCAGAGTTTGCGGGTTTTTGCTATTAATTTGCTTATTATTTTTGTGTTGTGATTGTGTCCGGCTGCCTTTGTGGTGAGGCTCAACCTGAGGTATAAATTTTGGTATTTTCAGATCTTTTCTTGGGCATGGATGGACAACTGTCATCTAGGTATAGAGACAGATTCTTGGTTCTCCCCCATCTTCCTAGAATATTCACCACTACCTTCTGACCAACTTTTCCGTTCAGCATTTATGTATATTTAGTTGAATTTGCGTGTGTACATATAATATAAAATTTTGACCAGTTTCTGTTTGAATGTGTGTCCAGGAAAGCTCCTTATACTCTCATGCTGGAAATGGAACCCCAATAATTGTTTCTTGATGGTGTCAGGGATGGAAAGACCTTCAACTGACAAGTAATTCTTCACAGGAATTCAGCTGAGGTGCCACAGCTTCTGCTTTGTGTAGGGCAGCAGCACATCCCTCTTGTGAGCTCCTGTGTGAATGTTTGTGTCCTGAGCGCATGTGCTGGATGAATCTCTGCAAAAGGAGGTTGTCCTTGGTGCAATGTCATACATGTGCTTCTGGAGAAAACTGAATGTGGTTAAGGTCTTGCCAGCAAAGCTTGTGTGCAGGTTGTTGAGGTAGTCCATAAGAAAGCAGTTACAAATGATTTGTCTCCTGCCAAGATGAAGAACTGCAGCTGAGAACTTGTTGAAATAGGAATTGATTGCCAAATAGGAATCATTGCCATATCTATGCATGTAAAGTATCTATTAGTACTTAGACATGGTCTGCAATTTCAGTAATAATTAGAAATGGGGGGTCTTAGTATGTTAGGTCATGTCCATAGCTTTATAGTAATCTACTGCAAGGCATCATTACTTCTTTGCTGGTTTAAGAATAGTCTGAATTAGGCTATTATAATTTTTTAAATTAGAGAATCAGTGGAGATAATCACTCTTTGCTTAACATGTTCTATGTAATAACTCTATGTTATGGTTAACGTCCATGCCCACATCACTCTATGTAATGGTTAAATCTTATAATCCTTAAAGACACTCTTTTAATATATATTTGAATATATTAAAAGTTTTAATATGCTGGGCAGATCCAAAGGGTCCCTTTTTGTCAAAATGACTGTAAATGCTAAAACCTTAATTTTATTTTTGTTAATGACTTGTTACATAAGAGGAACCATAGCCACCAGGAGATAATATAAAAAATGACTATTATGACTATGGGATGTTTAATCCCAGTAGTTAAGACAGGGCATGCAAATCTGTCCTCTATAACTAATATTTTTGACTCCTTAGAGTACAAGAATTTCTTTGATAAATTCAGTGAGCTCTTCTTACGTATCTGTTATTTTTGCCCAAGTATTCATTAAGACAACTAAGTTTTGTCACTGGTATATCTCATTCAATGTTTAAAGTAATTTAGAAGCTTTGATGTAGAGGACAAAAGTCATCCTGTGCTTTTCATCTGTTATAAAGGCTTTTTACAAGTAATGTTAAATTCCACATGTATCAAAGCTGAGATCCCTGTTTTAATTTCTTTCCTGACTCTCCCACCCTGCTTTTCCCCATCTTTCCTCTTTACTTGGGTTGTTATTAGATGTGTTTTGGCTCAGTGTTTGTTCTAACCTGCTCATATTTATAAGTTTCTCCTTCATAGTGCCCCTATTAGTATCATCAAGGCTAGGAGCCTCGCTAGCAGTGATTTTGGGAGACCTGAGATTGAGTTTGAATGAATCTGTTGAATTAACTCCATGGGGGTGTCATCAGTGTTTTTCCCTGTTCCTCTTTTAATCAAGGTTTTCTTTAAGCTACAGAGATATAATCAGGAGTGGTAGCAAAGGCATTTTCTATCTAGGGTTGTAGAGTAACTTCTACTTTTACAGGTGTGGATCTCTTCATACTTATGACATGGTGAATGTCCTTCTTCACACCATTCACTGTACTTGTAAATTGGAATCAGTCTTACCCAGGGCACTGTTTATAATGGGGACAGTACTTGAGACACACAACCATGGGTCACAAGGTTCTACGTAGCCTAGTGCCAATCACGGCTCATGCTGGGATTCAGAAGCACAATCCAAGCTAACACAGAAAACAGGTTTGGTGAGACACATGGCCAGGGCCACTGAAAGGCTACTCCCATACTTTTGTCCCCAAATGCCAATTATGTGAGCTTCTGAGTAGGGTGGAGGTGAGGATTCCCCTACTTGGGTCTGGCTTGCTTGGCTTGAAACTCCTCCTCACTTACGAGATGGCATGTTGAGGCTTTCTTCTCTGTTTGCCAAGATATGTCCCAGAAGGTTAAGGAGGAGATAGAGCTTGAAAGCTGTCATCAGTCCAACTTCAAAAGTGGTGTCAGACTTTTTTACACATGACTTATGGGAGAAATTCTGGGATGTGAAGTAGGGCTGCAGAAGACTGCTTTTTTAAATCTAGGTTTTGGTCATTTTTTTGGCAGGGTGAAAAACCTGTGCCTGTATCACTTTTAATTTTAATGAAAATTATTTATTTTTGTAGATGGGAAATGCCTGGGAAGCTGGGATAAAATATATATTTAGATATGAAGTGTACCATTTGCTATATGTACACTCTGGACCAATTATCTGGTACTCCTTTCTCACCTATAAAATGGTGACTAGTTATACCTTTAAGTGCAAACTTTAAACAGAAACTTCTGGTACTTTTAAAATGAATAAAAGTGACTATATCATTACGTGGTTCTCAATAAAATTTAGCAGGTTGCATGATTGAAGAAATGAGAAAGCAGAAAAACCAAACCAAAGTTCAAAAAGCAAACATTTGAATATATATATAATCCTTGGAATAAACAAACATGATATCATCATGTCAATGTTAATTAGGGTTGTATGGTATAATTAAAAATTCCTTATTGGTGTTTTATTTTTTATTTATTTATTTTTTTTTTAGGAAACAAAAACATTTCATACAAAGTTATCAGTTGGCTTCCATCTGAAGATCATAGAAAAGAATTTAAGAAAGTTTTTGATTTCTTTATGACAGAAGCTTTACTTGGCAGGTAATTTGTTTTATTCCTTGAATAAAACTTTAGTGATAGAAATGAATGGTTGCATGCATGTATACTTGCATGTCTAGAAGGATGAGTGAATGGATGGGGAGATCAATAATGGTGGCAGTGGATGGATGGAGTAGATAAGTTTTGCACTCCCAATCATTTAGTCTTTATACTGTTGCTATTCCACTGCAAGCATGTATGTATTTCCATATAGTGAGGGAACTGTTCCTTCTGGATCTTCCGGGCAACATTTCACCTTAGATATTTGTGTCCATACTCTACAACAAAGAAGGTGGTTTAGATAACTTAAATTTCTCATTGTTGGTAGGCAAGTGAGACCCATCATATAATACTTCTTTATCCTCCCTTACCCTCACATAAATTCAAGAATAGAAAGATCTTTATGAATATTGTTTTTTAAAAAGATTTTTAAATTTATTTGACAGAGAAAGAGAGAGATCACAAGTAGGCAGAGAGGCAGGCAGAGAGAGGTGGGGAAGCAGGCTCCCAGTTGAGCAGAGAGCCTGATGTAGGGCTCGATCCCAGGATCCTGAGATCATGACCGGAGGCAAAGGCAGAGGTTTAATCCACTGAGCCATCCAGGCACCCCTGAATATTGTTTTTTTAATACCTTGAACCACTGTCTTTTAAACTCATTTGAAAAACCAAGTATCTTGGTGATACAAAATGAGTGAGTAACCTGAGAGATGTTTTCTTTACCTGGGAAATCTCAAGTTATAGGGAAAAGGCACAAATTCATTCCTTGCTGGGTTAATACAGTGGCCTCATCTCTATCTCCCTTCTTTCCATAGAAATTCTACTTGCTACAGGGTGGTTCTAAAATCTGGGTTTTCCCATAAATCCTTTTTCCTTAGTCAGCCGAGAAGACTAAATTCTCTTATCTATAAGAGATCTGATCTAAAGTTCTTATTTGAAACTTTGTCTATTTCATCTTGTGTTGTTACTCACATATTTTAAAATTATATGTCTAGGGTGCCTGGGTGGCTCAGTTAAGCAACTGCCTTCAGCTCAGGTCATGATCCCGGAGTCCTGGGAATGAGTCCTGCATTGGGCTCCCAGCTCTGCAGGGAATCTGCTTCTCCCTCTGACCTTCTACCCTCTCATGCTCTCTCTTACTTGCTCTCTCTCAAATAAATAAATAAAATCTTTAAAAAATATAAATAAAATTATGTCTTGTCTCGTCTCCCTTACTTGATTATTTTAGAGACCAGTTTTACACACATGTTAAATATGGTATAATATGTGAAGCACAGTGCTTTCCTGTATTTCTTCAATGGATTAACTTAATTTCCAATATGACTAATGCTCTACTTTTGAAGAATTGGTACTTCGTATCTTGAATTTTCAACAATATTAACCAATATTTCTTTATATAAAATCTTTTATAATGTAATAGAGAATAATTTCAGCTAATCACCTATTGTCACATGAAGGTGATTTTATCTCCATGTATATCTGCATATTGCTAATAAGCTCTTACCTATGGTCCTTCTTTAAGTGGGCTGGTAGGGTAGAATGTTGCACAGGTTACAGGTTTGCTGGGCCTTGGTTCTCCAAAGCACCTGGCCTGTAACCTCTCATAAAGAATATTCTCATCTATCACCCATATGCTGTATCAAAAAGGTCATATTCCTTAAAGACACTGATGGGAAAACATTGAGAGAATAATTCCTGGAATAGTGCCATTGATAAGAGTCTTAATAGATAGTGGTAAAATTTTAGCATGAACTTTTGTGAATACTCCAGCTGGCATGAAATGGAAGGATAATAGTTAGATTCGAATAGGCTTTTATTTTTGTTTGTTTAAAAATGTTAATCTTTGGGACGCCTGGGTGGCTCAGTTAGTTGAGCGGCTGCCTTCAGCTCAGGTCATGATCCCAGCGTCCTGGGATCGAGTCCCACATCAGGCTCCTTGCTCGTCAGGGAGCCTTCCTCTCCCTCTGCCTCTGTCTGCCTGTGCTCACTCTCTCTGACAAATAAATAAATAAAATCTAAAAAAAAGTTAATCTTTTTAGGTAGGAAGAGATAAATCTCATGTTCAGCTTAAAATTTAGATTCTGATATTACTGTCAGAAAGTTCCTTGTATAAGGCAATCTGTCAAATTCAGGATATACCCAGTTTCAAATAAATGGGCTACATCATGAATATTGATGCCATGAAATTATTTCCACAGTTTGTTTAGGAAACAGGATAGTCACTTGTAAGATGTCAGTATGAAACTTAAACAGAACAAATGAGACAAATTAACTTCACCAGGACATCCCAGAATGTATCAGCTAGACATGAGACTCTGAGATCTACTAGTGACAGAGAATGTTCTCAATGTAGAATGACCTTAAAAAGAACAAATCAAACCAAAACAAAAAGACAAACTAGAAGGACCATGAATTAACTTTACTAGTGCATACATATGGATTGGCCAGAGAAAGGGAAGGGGAGGAAGAGAGAACATTTTAGGAAGCAGAAATACCCAGAGCAGAGTGACTAGAGCAGAGTATTCATTAGACACTGGTAAATTATGTAGGCTGATGCTAGATTTGATCTTACTTACCTGGGATATTTTCTTTGAGCCAAAGATTCTCTTAAGCTTTGTGAAATTACAACTCCAATGAATATTTGCCATTAATTTTTTTACAGGGAAACAACTGACAAATTTTTAAAGTTAGTGGAACAAATGGGAATTCAATGCAGTGATTTGCTAAAGAGAGGTGATATCATGGATTCCTTGAAAAATGAGAACTTTGACCTTGTATTCGTTGAAGCATTTGACTTCTGTTCTTTCCTGGTTGCTGAGAAGCTTGGGAAGCCATTTGTGGCAATTCTTCCCACTCAGTTTGGCACTTTGGACCTTGGGCTACCAAGCCCTTTATCTTATGTTCCAGTATGTTATTCCTTGCTAACTGACCACATGGACTTCTGGGACAGACTGAAGAATTTGTTGAGGTTCTTTGATTTTTCCATGAAGCAACAGCAAATCCAGTCTATATTTGACAACACCATCAAGGAATATTTTCCAGAAGGTTCAAGGCCAGTTCTGCCTCATCTTCTAAGGAAAGCAGAGCTGTGGTTTGTTAACTCTGACTTTGCCCTTGAGTTTGCTCGGCCTCTGCTTCCCAACACTGTGTATGTTGGAGGCTTAATGGCAAGACCTGTTAAACCAGTACCACAAGTAAGTGAAACCTTAGCTCTCAATATGGACTTCATGGAGAGCTCTTCAGTGTGGAACTGGTGGCTCCCCTGCCAGTAGGAACTGGGAGTGATATAGTGTGAGAAAGACAACAATGCGAATATATATATTTTTATTTTATTTTATTTTATTTTATTTTATTTTATTTTATTTTATATTTTATTGTAAATATATATTTTTATATTTTTCTAGTCTTTTTTTGTATTTGATTCTATTTCAAATTTGATTTTATTGTGGTAAAAACACTTAATATGAGATCTACCCCCTTGTCATTTTTTTTTTTTTATTTGTCAGAGAGAGAGAGAGTGAGAGGGCGAGGACAGGCAGACAGAGTGGCAGGCAGAGGCAGAGGGAGAAGCAGGCTCCCTGCCGAGCAAGGAGCCCGATGTGGGACTCGATCCCAGGACGCTGGGATCATGACCTGAGCCGAAGGCAGCCGCTTAACCAACTGAGCCACCCAGGTGTCCCCACCCTTGTCAATTTTTTAACAGTACAAAACATAATTATTTACTGTAGGTATCATGTGTACCTCGCATCTGTAAGATATTATTCATCTTGCTTACCTGAAACTCTTCCTCCATGGAATAACAACTAACCTTTTCCCTCACCCTCCCCACCCTTGCAAACCAACTCCCACTTTTGATTCTAAGATGTGACTATATTTGATCCTTTCTATAAGTTAATTCATGCAGTATTTGCTATTCTGGCTTATGCCGCTTAGCATAATTTCCCCAAGATTCATTTTCTCATATTGGAAAATTTCCTCCTTGAAGGGTAAGCAATAAGTAGTATTCCATTATATATATATATACACATTATATTATATATGTGATATATATTATATCACAGTTTCTTTACCCACTCATCTTTTGGATGTATATTCTGTTTGGTACCACATCTAGGCTATTGTGAATAATGCTTCAATAAACATGGGAATGCAGATATCTCCTTGAGATCTTTATTTTCATTCTCTTGGGTATAGAAAGAGAATCAGATTGCTCCATCATATGGTGGTTCTATTTTTAATTTTGGGGGGAATTTCCATACTGTTTTCCACAGTGCCTTCACCATTTTTTATTCCTAACAACAGTATATGACAGTTGTTTTTTCTCCATATCCTCAACACGTCTTCCATTTTTTTAATAATGACCATACCAATAGGTGTGAATTCATATCTCACTGTGGAGTTGATTTGCATTTTCCTGATGACTAGTGTTGCTGAGCATTTTTTCATATAACTGTTTGCCATTTGCATGTTGTCTTTGGACGCTTGTCTATTTTAGTCCTTAGCCTACTTTTTAATGGGGTTATAAGATTTTTAAATTTTTTGCTATGGAGTTGTAGGCCTTTCCTATACATTTTAGAGATTAATCTCTTATCAGGAATAGTTTGTAGGTATTTTCTATTCTGTAGGTTGTCTGTTACTCTGTTGATTTTTTCTTTTACCATGCAGAGGCTTTTTAGTTTAATGTAGTCCTAGTTGGTTTTATTGTTGTTCTTTGTTTTGGTATTTGTTCATTTTGAATTTGATATTTCATTTTCTTTTGCATTGTGCTATATCACTGAAATCATTGCTAAGACCAATGCCATGAAAGTTTCCCCCATGTTTTCTTCTAAGAGCTTTGTAGTTTCTTACATTTAAATCTTTAAATCTTTAATCCATTTTGAGTTGAGTTTTTTTTTAAAGATTTATTTATTTATTTATTTGACAGACAGAGATCACAAGTAGGCAGAGAGGCAGACAGAGAGAGGGGAGAAGCAGGCTCCCTGCCGAGCAGAGAGCCCAATGTGGGGCTTGATCCCAGGACCCTGAGATCATGACCTGAGCCGAAGGCAGAGGCTTAACCCACTGAGCCACTCAGGCACCCCGAGTTGAGTTTTTTATATGGTGTAAGGTGAGGGTCGATTTTATTCTTGTTCATGTGAATATCCAATGCTGGGGGTAGGGATTCTGATCAGATGGTGTTTTCATAGCTATTTGCTGTCTTTGGCGAGACTGGTTATTTGCCTGGGGTACAGTTCATCTTCAGTTCTTTAAATATATATTTTTTAAATATTTCTTTTGGGGAGTGAGAGCATGGAGCTTCTTATTCTGATTTCATGCTCTACTCTTTTCAATTTTAAGTAACAGATTTACATTAATCTTATAATTATCAAAAGACAGCAAAGCTGATTTTAAATGGTCTCTTGGCTGGTAGATCTTTGGTGTAGTGTTAGATGGAGTCAAAATAGAGCCAGATTGGACAATGGAGCAAAGGCTGTGAGCTGGGGACAACCAAACAATGCAGAGGAAGAAGAAACAAATTTTTGAAGAATTGACAAAAGTGTATTAGCACTCACTTTTAGAGGGTTAAATCAGAAACTTCTTAAAAATCATCTAGCTAGGGGTGGTTATATACTAATTAATGCCACACAAAACAGACTATGTCATTACTTTTCAGGAGATAAGGGATTTTTTATAAAATAACAAAATCAGTCAATATAATACAACATGTCATTAGAATGAAGGGAAGAAAAAAATCATGTCAAGAGGTGCAGAAAAGATTTTTGACAAGACTAACTCCATTTCATGATAAAAATACAGAGCTGGGGTAAAAAGGTACTTCTTGAACATGATAAAGAGTCTATGGGACACTCTCTGCATAACATTCATTATGATAGACTGCAATTGTGCTGCCTAAGATCAGTAGTCTGAGATACCCTCCCATCACTGCTATTCAAATGTGCCCTCGACAGAGCAAGTAGACCAAGAAAGGACAAGAAAAAACATCCAAATTGGACAATGTAGAAATAGTTTGATTTTCATATGACATAATTGTCGATAGAGAAAATCCCAAAGAATTCATACACCAGAAAGAAACTATTAGATGTAATAAATGAGTCCAGCAAGGTTGCATGGGAAAATATCAATGTGCAATTATGAGTTGTGTTTCCATACAGCAGCTATGAACAATCTGTAAATGAAATTAAGTAAACTATTTTATTTACAATAGGATCCAATTAAACTGAGGAGTTGAAAGACATGTACACAGGACACTACAAATTTGCTGAAAGAAATTCTGGGAGACCTAAATAAATAGACATCTCCAGACCACAGATTGTGATACTTAATCTTGTTAAGAGAACACAATTACTCAAAGTGATCTACAAATGTGATCTAATCCTTATCAATAGTTCGGTGGCCTCTTCTTTTTAAAGAAATGAAAAAGCCAACTTTCAAATTCATATGGTAACAGAAGAGACCTTGAATAGCCAAAGCAATATGAAAAAGAACACAGTTGGATGACTCATACATCTGTGACCAATTCATTTTTGATAAGGATGTCAAAACCATTCAAGGAAGGAAAGAATAGTCTCTTTAGCAAATAATGTTGATCCTGTTGGATTTTCACATGAAATAGAATGTATTTCAGGCTTCCTCACACCACATACTGAAATTAACTCAAAATGGATCAATGGCCTAAATAAAGAACTAAGAGCCATAAAAATCTCAGAAGAAAGGAAAGGCGTAAATCTGCATGGACTTGTATTCGGTAATGAATTCATAGATGTGACATGGAAAGCATGAGTAACAAAGTAAAAAGTAGATAAATAGGACTTCATCAGGATTAAAACCTGCTCTGTATCAAAGAGCATTATATAGAAAATGAAAGGACAACCTATCAGGTACAAGATAAGCATGTCCTCTTACTAGCTCTTCTTTGCCTATACTGGAGGTCCTAGGTAAAGAAGAGAAAAAGGAATAATAGGCATATAGATTAGGAAGGGATCAATAAAACTGCTTTTGTTAACAGATGACATGATGGTCTAATACAAAAATCTGAAAAAGAAAAAACAAATAAAAATTCCTGTAACTTTAGTAAGCAATTAGTGCAATGTCATAAGATACAAGTTTAATGTATAAAACCAGTCTTATATATAAACAATTCACAGAAGAATGTGAAATTAAAAACACTATACCATTTATGTTAGCACCACCAAAATTGTGACCTTGGGAATAAACCTAAAAAAATATGTACAAGATCCATATATGGAAAACTACAAAGGTCTAATGAAGGAACTCAAAGATCTAAATAAGTTGAGAAAAAGTCCATGTTCATAGATAGGAAGAGTCAATATTGTCAAGTATTTAGT